>PVKM010009120.1:0-37550 GCA_004027735.1 Carollia perspicillata | reverse complement strand
TTCTGGTCCACTCCATTGATTTGAGTCCCAGTTTTCTTCCCATCACTATTGGTTCCCTGTGCATTTTCCTTCATTTCACTTAGCGTAGCCTTCATTTTTTCATCTAAATTGTGACCAAAATCAACCAGTTCTGTGAGCTTCCTGATCACCAGTGCTTTGAACTGCGCATCTGATAGGTTGGCTATCTCTTGGTCGCTTAGTTGTATTAGCTCTGGAGCTATTCTTTCGCTTGGGCTTTTTTTTTTTTTTTTTTGTCTCATCACACCTGCTACGTATGAGGGGCTGAGCCTTAGGTGTTCACCAGGGCAGGGCAACCCAGTTGCTGGGTTGTGATGCTGTATGTGGGGGTGGGGTCTGAGAGGGAACAATGGTGCTTGCTCCGCTCTCTGTCAGATCCTAGACCCCTTCGCCCCTTCCCCTCAGCAAACTGGGCCTTTCTGGTGCTGATTCCTGGTGGGTGGATTTATGTTCTAGGACCCGGTGGGTCTCTCTAATGAACTCCCTCTGAGTCACTCCCTGCACCTCGACCCCCACAGGTGTTTTCAATCGGTGTTTTTAGGCTTTATTTCCCGGCGCTGGGGCCCTGGATTGTGCGGTCTGTCTCGCTCCCCAGTTATCTGCGCGTGAATGTGGGACCACCTACCTGGTCAGCCGCCAGGTGCGCCGTGCCCGCTTCACAACCGCCAGCCGGGCCTGCGCGCCAGAGGAGCTGTCTGCGCCCAGCGTCTCCGCTTTTTGTGCTGCAGCCGTCTCTGCCTGGCGCCCGACTCCGCCCCGCTTACCGGTCTGGATGGATGTGTCTGTTTTATCTCCTTGGTTGTCTGACTTCCTTACAGTTCAATTTTCTGTCAGTTTTGATTGTTATTTTGTTTCTAAATTATTGTTGTCCTTATTTTGGTTGTGTGAGGAGGCACAGTGTGTCTACCTATGCCTCCATCTTGGCCAGAAGCCTTCCCCAAATTTTTATTGTAGTAAAATATTCATAAAATTTACCATCTTAACCATTTTTAAGTATAGAATTCAACCGTATTAAAAACTTGATAATACTGTACAGCCATCATCACAATTTTCTTCTTGTAAAACTGAAACTCTGCCCTGGCTGGTGTGGCTCAATGGATTGCGCACTGGTCTGGGAATTGAAAGGTTGGGGGTTTGATTCCCAGTTGGGGCACATGCCGGGGTGTAGGCCACGTCCCCAGTTGAGGGAGTGAGAGACAGAGACGCAACTGGTCGATGTATCTCACACACTGCTGTTTCTCTTTCTCTTTCTCCCTCCCTTCTCATCTCTCTAAAAATAAATAAATCTTGTTTTTCTTTTCTTTTTTTAAAAAGTATATTTTATTGATTATGCTACTACAGTTGTCCCATTTTTTCTTCCCTTTATTCCCCTCCACCCTGCATACCCCCTCCCACCAGCATTCCCCCCCTTAGTTCATGTCCATGGGTTGTACATACGAGTTCTTTGGCTTCTCCATTTCCTGTACTGTTCTTAACCTCCCCCTGTCTATTTTGTACCATTTATGCTTCTTGTTCCCTGTACCTTCCCCCTCAACTCCTCCCCACTGATAACCCTCCATGTGATCTCCATTTATGTGATTGTGTTCCTGTTCTAGTTGTTTGATTAGTTTGCTTTTGTTTTTTTAGGTTCATTTGTTGATAGTTGTGAGTTTGTTGTCATTTTACTGTTTGTATTTTTGATCATCCTCTTTTTCTTAGGTAAGGCCCTTTAACATTTCATAAAATAAGGGCTTGGTGATGATGAACTCCTTGAATTTGACCTTATCTGGGAAGCACTTTAGCTGCCCTTCCATTCTAAATGAAAGCTTTGCTGGATAGAATAATCTTGGATGTAGGTCCTTGCCTTTCATGACTTGGAATATTTCTTTACAGCCTCTTCTTGCCTGCTAGGCTTTCTTTTGAGAAATCAGCTGCTAGTCTAATGGGAACTCCTTTGTGGGTAACTGTCTCCTTTTGTCTTGCTGCTTTTAAGATTTTCTCCTTATCTTGCCATGGTCCTTTTTACCCTGGCTGCCTACCAGTCTGGATGAATGTTTGTTTTTAAAGATTTTATTCATTTATTTTTAGAGAGAGGATGGCAAGGGGAAAGAGAGGAAGAGAAACATCAATGTGTGGTTGCTTCTCAAGGGCCCCTTACTGGGGACCTGTCCTGCAACCCAGGCATGTGCCCTGACTGGGAATCAAACCAGTGACCATTTGGATCACAGGCCAGCCCTCAATCCACTGAGCCACACCAGCCAGGGCTGGATGAACTTTCCTTTAACTCCTTGGTTGTTGGACTTGCATGCAAAATGACTTTCTGGTAGTTCTGGTTGTTCTTTGTTTTTAAATTGGTTGTTTTCCTTTCCTTCTTTGGGTTGTGCATAGGTGTTTTTTGCCTATGCCTCCATCTTGGCCAGATCTCCTAAATAAAATCCTTAAAAAAATAAAACTGAAGTTCTACACCTATTAAATGATAACTCCCCTTCCCCTCAGCAGTCACTATTCTACTTTTTGTCACTGTGATTTGACTTCTCTATGTACCTCATATAAGTGGAGTCATGTAAGATTTGTCCTTTTCTGGTGTGTATATTTTACTTAACATAATGTCCTCAAGGACCATCCACATTTTTTCTTTTATAAACGGCTGGATGTGTTCCATTGCATGTACACACCGTGTTCTGTTATCCATTTATCTGTGGATGGACCTGCGGCTTACTTACATGTTTTAGCTGCTGTGAACAATGCTGCTGTAAGCATGGTGTGCACGCCGCTCTCTGTGACTCTGCGTCCTGTTCTCTTGGGTCTGCACCCAGAAGTGGAATGGCTGGGTCGTACGAGTTAGGAAGTGTTCCTGCTCTTCCATTTTTGGGAAAAGTTTGAGAAGGACTGGTGCTAATTCGTTCAATTTTTGGTAGAATTCACCAGTAAAGCCATCTGGTCCTGTGGTTCTCTGTGTTGAGTTTTTTGATTACTGATTCAGATTCTTACTATTGGTTTACTCAGATTTTCTATTCCTTCCTAGTTCAGTCTGGGTAGGTTGCATGCTTCTAGGAATTTGCCATTTTTTCTAGGTTGTCCAGTTTGTTGGAGTGTAATTGTTCATAGTGGTCTCAGAATTATTCGTATTTGTGAGGCATTAGTTGTAATGTCTCCACTTCATTTCTAATTTTGAGTCCTCTTTTCTTGGGAAGTATAGCTAAAAATTTGTCTATCTTTTCTAAAAAAAAAAACCTTAATATCATTTATCTTTTTTCCTTTTTAGTCTCTATTTCATTTATTTTTCTATGACTTTGGGCTTCATTTCTTTTTCTAGCTCCTTGATGTGTAAAGTTAGGTTATTTGAGATCTATCTTCTTAACATGTATTTATTGGTAGAAATGTCCCTCTCATAACTGCTTTTGCAGCAGCCCATAGGTTTTGGTTGGGTTTCCCCCCCCATTTCCATTTGTTTGAACACATTCTATAGTTTTCTTCTTTTTTTTTTTTTTTTTACTCCTTGCCTATTCCAGACTGTCTTGTTTAGTTGCCAGATACTTGTAGATTTTCCAGCTTCTCTCTTTTTAGTTTCTAGTTTCATACCACTATGGTCCAAAAAGATATTTGGTATGATTTCAGTCTTTGCTAGAACTGTGTGGTGTCCTGTCCTCCTATGTGCCCAGGACAGCATCCACACTGAGGAGGTCAGGGATCCTGCTGCTGTTGGTGGGACGTCTGTGTCTGTCAGCTTATCTGGTCTGAGGTTTGGTTAAGTCCCAGATGACCTACCAGTCACTGAAAGTGGGTATTGAATCCCCTATTGTTGCTGTACTTTTCTGTTTTCCCTGTATATCTGTTACTATTTTCTTAATATGTTTAGATGCTCTTATGTTGGGTGCATATATATTTACAGTTGTTTTACCTTCTTGGGTATTTGACCCATTTATCATTATATATTGACCTTCTTTCTCTCATTACCATGTTTGGCTTAACATCTCTTTTGTCTGATATACATACACTTGCCACTTGAACAAGGTAGGGGGTTGGGTCATCAACCTCCTGCACAGTTGAAAATCTAAGCATAACTGCAGTCAGCACCCTGCCTACATGGACTCCCAACCATGGAATTGACCCTAGAACAGTGTTGGCTGCAGCTGCTCTCCTTTGATTTCCAGACACCTGGAGCGTCTTTCTCCATCCCTTCACTCTGAGCCAATGTGTGTCTTTAAAGCCGAACTGAGTCTCTTGTAGGCATCAAGAAGTTGGATCTTGTTTTTTAATTCTTCCAGATACTGTACCTTCTGATTGGTGAATTCAATTAATTTACATTTAGAGGAGTTATTGATATGTAAGGACTTAATAATGCCATCTTATTGTCTTCTGGTTGTTTTGCATGGTTTCTTTTTCTCTGTTTCTGCCTGCTGTTGTAAATTTGTGGTTTTCCGAGGTGGTATTCTCAGCCCCCCTTGATCTCCGTGCAGCTGGTCTAGGTGTTTGCTTTGTGGTTACCGAGGATCCCATATGACACCTCAGAGGTCAAACATCATTTTAAGCTGTTAGCAGAACTTAACTTTGATCATCTACAAAAGCTTCACGTTTTTACTCCCCCTTTAAAAAAAGTTTTTGTCATTATTTACCTCTTTTATATTGTGTATTCAGTAACAGTTTTTAGTACCTGCTATTTTTAGTATTTTCCTTGGCCTTTATACTATAGTTTAGTGGTTAACGTACCATTCTATTACAGAATTAGCATCTTCTAAGTCTGCCTTTACTAGTGTGGTGTGTATTTTCATATATTTTCCTGTCATTGATTAGTGTCTTTTCATTTCAGCTTGAAGAACTATTTTCAGCCTTTTGGATAGATGATCAGCCCCAGGTGGTCTCCCTTCGGGGCTGGGGACTTAGAAAGTTCTTCTCGCTGCATCCATACCGGAATCTCCACCAGGGAAGACTGGATTTTTGCATTTTCTCTGTCTCTGTGGGTATCTGCACAGGCCAACACTCTCCGGGATTTTCCTGACTGTGGTGAGAGGGGCTGGGGCAGGCTCACTGCTCCCCTAGTTCCATAGCCCGTATCCAGGTGTCTGCTGATCACCACACACAGGTGAGTGGCTCCTCTCCCGGGTCCCACGGCACAGTGTGCTGGAACATGCAACCACCACCAGGGTGCTTTTCGTTTGAGGATGGATGTCTAGTTTGCTGTATAAAAAAGGAAGAATTGCCTTTCACTGCCATAACTTTGTCACTCGTGTGTTCCTTTTGTCCAAAACATGATTTCCCTCAGTCTGTGTTTCTTCTCCTGTTGACTAACAAAGAGAGCAGTCTTCTCCAACCTTCACTTTTTTATCATTTGCCTCCTGCGGGCACTTGGGCCTGTGACCCCCATGGCCTTGCCCTCATTCCCTACTTCCTATCTGCTGGCTTCCTTCACCTTGTCGAATCTCTCATTACTTGGGGGAAAAAAATTACTGTACTCTGCCGCATATAATGTGTTGTTTCCTGCCCGGATTTCTGAGAGAAAAATAAGGATGCACATTACACATGGGTATGATGATTACATACCAGGGGTATAATAATCCTGAGCATAATGCTCACAAAATGTGGGAGCACATTATACCTGGCAAAATATGGTACTTTCCTGTAACCCTTAGTCCTATAGATTTCTGTAGGGAAGACTTAGAATTTCTAACTTTTTTCCTGATTTTATGTTTTTTAAAGATTTTATTTTTAGAGAGGGGAAGGAAGAGAGAGAGAAATGTCAGCGTGTGGTTGCCTCTCATGCGCCCCCTACCAGGGAACCTGGACTGCAACCCAGCCATGTGCCCTGACTGGGAAACAATCCTTTGGTCCGCAGGTGGCACTTAATCCACTGAGCTACACCAGCCAGTGCCTGATTTTAAAAATAATGTTCATAGTACAAATTTGGAGAAAGATAAGTCACCCCAAATCAATACTGGGTCCTCAAAACGCCATTCTTCTCTAGCTAACTTCTGCTCACCTCTCAAATTAAGACTCAGCTTACATACAATTTTTTAAAGTTTCCCTAATTCTTTCCCCTCCTAATTGTTATCCTTTCTCTGTATCCTATAGTCCTGTATTTATTCTTGACTGCAACGAACTCCAGTTTACAAGTAGAATGTTGTTTTTGGTTGACGCCCTCACTAGAATGTAGGCTATACAGGGATAAGTATATCTGTTTTGCTTCTTATCACATATTCAGCATCACACACAGATGCTGTAGGAGCTCAAATATTTGTTAAATGATGTCTACACTCTCTTCTCAGTTCCTTAGCATTCCACACCTTCAGTTATACTCTGCCCTGTTCCTAGACAGCAGGAACCACTTGTCTGTATGAGACTTAAGACTCAAGTGGCTGTAGGAGAAACAGGTTAGGAACATGGGTACTGACGGAGCCGCTCAGGGTCTCAGCGCTCGCTCGTGTGAGGTTAAGAAGCTGGCCTAGGTAAGTTTTCAAACTGCCCTGGAGAGCTTCAGGGGACCTTAGGATGCCTTTCCAGGGTTGCTTAATTAAAATGTCAACCTAGAACTGGCTGACTGGATGATTGCTCACCTCTCAAATTGGACTCTGAGACAGACTATGCATGAGCCTACCCTCAGAGCTCCAATTCTGACAAAAACAGATTTCTTGTTAGCTCTTAGGTATCAAGCCCTCTGGCACACATTTGCTGACTGAATATCGACTACAAGGTGCTGATGAGGGCACGCTTGGGAAGACAAAGCTCTTTTTTGGCTGCGTTGTCAATACGAGGTGGTCATCAGCCACAGACGAATGAGACGTGGTGTCTGAATAGGTGTCCTGAAAGCATGCAAGACACTGGATTTTGAAGACTTGGTGCACAAGGTAAGAATGTAAAATAGTTCATTCATTTTGTATCAAATATTGAAATGGTTGGATATAGTGAAATTTTACCCTTTCCTATTCTTTAGAATTACAGGTGTTATGAATTTTCATTTGCCAGCACTGTTGAATGCAGTTCTAGTTGAGTTTAGCAATGTTAATCTTTTGTGAATGTGCATGCCCTTTAACAGCCTGCCTCTCAAGTGTGATCTGTGGCCATGTGAATCACCATCATTTGGAGGCTGATGAGAAACAGCAGAATCTCCAGCTCCACCAACACCAGACCTACCAAGTTAGATTCTGTACTTTAACCGCATCCCAGGTGATCTGGGTGTGCAGCAGCTGGAGAGGCTCTGATCTGGAGCAGAGTAACAGGGCTTTCTTTACTTGCCTCCCTGGCCATATTTTTGCTTCTCCAATCCCACTGAATCAGCAATTAAACCCGAAGGACCAGAGTCCTTCTGGGGGTGGGGGAGTCTATAGATGAGCCCTAAAATACTAAATTTTGTG
Source organism: Carollia perspicillata (assembly GCA_004027735.1). Classification (NCBI taxonomy): domain Eukaryota; kingdom Metazoa; phylum Chordata; class Mammalia; order Chiroptera; family Phyllostomidae; genus Carollia; species Carollia perspicillata. Next base: position 30,204 of record PVKM010009120.1, on the reverse strand, counting down.
CAGCCTATTTGTGCACTTATGTATGTCGATTTCTTATGAGATGTCCCATTGTTTCTATTTTCACGAGTAAAGCAGTGCTATGAAAGGATGGTCCCACCAGCAACACTGGGAACTTGTTAGCAATGCTAACAAGTGTGTTGTTCAGACTGTTTGGCAAGTTCTCCTGTGATCCTGATGTCAGAGGTTCCAGAACCATCGAATTAGGTATGCAAGGCACAAAGGAGGGCCAGGCCACTTCCTGCGTGATCAGGAGGGTGAGGCTGGCCTGACTTGAGACTGGTTCATGTAAACTGGTTGGAGAAGTGGAGTGACATGGGGAGAGATGATGAATTTTGTTCTAGATGTACTGAAACTGATGATACTGACAAATTTCTAGTGTTTATGGAGTAATTTTCTATCTATGTTCAGCCTACTGTAAGGGTTAAGAAAATAGGCTATGTAGTCCAAACAAACCTCTATTTTTTGAAAACTGGTAAAACTATTTTGAGTTTTTGAAAGCTATAGAAAGTGCAACGTTTAAGTGAATGAATATTTTTTCACTTTTTATATAAAGTCAAACAGTCACCAGTGGATAACGTACTGTGTATGACCACCATGTGCTACAGTTGTGTTTGGTTTGGTATACTGGAGTGGACCAAATCGACAATGTATTAAAGCCAGTTTTCTTTTAAATACATTTATTAACCAATGTTAACACATTAAATGAATCTATATATTGCTAGTCAGAGCAGCTTACAAAATGCCAGAATGCATCATAGAACTGGACAGCCACAATGAGTAATTACAATGTGCATAGTGGCTAAGCTCAACATCTTGATATAGCTTTATGATTTGCAGAAAATTTTTAATAATGATTCCTAAAACAATCAATTGTAATTTTACCTAAAACTTTTACAAAACCAGGCCACAATCTCTTTTTTTTAATTTTGTATTTTTTTAACACACAGTTTTCACACTGTAGTAACTTGGAAATGTGCAACCGTGTCAACGGAGACAAAAAAAGCCAAAGTAACACGAATCTTACGTTCATGCAGCTATCAGTAAATAGTACACACTCTGGAATGGTTTTACACCGAAAGTATTTCCACAATAACTTGCTCTCATAGGGGTGGATCGAAGTTTTAAAACTGGAAAAATGATCAAGGGAAGGTTAAGTGTTCTTGGTTACAATGTCTCAACCAGACCACGACACTGTGGCAACACTGACTATCCCACAGCAACAGGGAGGGCCCGGGATGCTCGGCTGCGGTGCCGTTCAGGCGCGGTGTTGGAACAGGGCTGCGGGCAGGCAGTTCTCACCAGCCGTGGGGCACTGCTGGGCAGCAGCTTGTCGATTAACTTGTGTCGCCGCCATCTGCAACAGCACCAGGACTGGGTGGGTGATTATTTCACAGAAGACTTAAGTTACATTTTTATCTTTAGAGTGACCCTGACAAACCTAGAGAAAACTTTTAAAAAGGTTTTTCTCCTGATTTTTTCACTTCCATTGTGTGTAATTGCTTTAATAAATATCAATGGTCTAAATAAATATTTACAAATTATTTTTCTAACCTTAAAAAATAACTAAATGATAAATGGGAATTTGACTTGGTCTAAGATCAGTCTTTGAAAAAACATAAATTGTGAGATTTTTCTTTTAAAAAAAAAGTAATTTTTCTGGCTGTATTTAATATATCTATGTATAAAAATCATTATTCAACTATCGATCCATTCCTATTGGTAATGCTTCTTCATCCAGACATTCCGCAAAATACAGACTTTTTACAAACCACGGCATCTTTAATACAAGAAAATTAACATGCATTATTCTTCATTCTGTGTACAGTGATGGGGTTCATTAGTAGGCAATGACCCATTACCACAAACATAACGGCTTCTGTGAAACTTAAGTGCTTTCTTTCCTTTTAGCATTAACTTACAATATATGAGGTGACACCAGATAATAGGCAATCGATATTTGGGGAGGGAAGGGAAGCATTAAATAAATTTGTATGCCTCATCTATAATTTCATGTATGGATTAAGGTAGTTTTTGGCTTATTTTTATTTTGTTACAAGCACTCATGTTAGGACAAAGATGAAATGTGCAAACTTTAAAATTTAAATATTCATTTTCTCTAAGATCCAGCTCAGTAAAAGATTACCCCAGTTCCCTGCAATTTTAAACTACAAGATCAAAGCTAATAATTTGTTATAAAAGTTATATATTGAAAAGAAATAATGAAAAACACAATTGGGAAATATTTAAGAAAAAATATGCAGGACTAGCACCTGCTGTGTCAACCCTGTTCCCTAAATTCAATCATATACCCACTGGCATAACCAATAGATAATGCCTTTAAACAGTAAATTAAGCTGAACAAAACCAGCTCAACAAGGTTAAGAAATAAATTTCACATCAAGGTAGTATGTTTTATTTCTGAAACAGTTCTGTAGTTCTTACATTCAGATCTATTTTAAATGTGTATTTGTTAAACTCACTTTATTCACCTGCTGTTTTTTTAAAGATCTGTTGTTTAAAGTTTAAAATCTCTGTAAAACCTAAAAATGTTTTAAAATTTGCTGTAAATGCAACAAATTCTCAATTAAATTTTATTTAAAATAATACCCTCCACTGATGTTTCTTTTACCCCCGAAAAACTCCAGAGGGACATAACAAAAGATTTAAACTACTGTGCAAAATCTCTTCACGAAAAGTGTTTAAAGGCTGGTGCAAAATGGGAAGCAAATTCTAAACAATTTTGGCTTCTTGGAAACAAAAACCGTTGTGTCTGAGAAGAGCAATCATCGGTGACTCTCCTGCAAGAACCCGCCTTCATCTTTTCCGGCGACAGGTGCGCTTGTGCTCGGCGTGCCAGTGCTCCTGCTGGCACTTAATGGAGCAGTAGGATGTGTTCCAGCAGCAGTGGTACATGGCCTCCTCCTCACAGTTGTAGCACTGCAGAAGGGAAATCACGAGCAGTATTTAAACATGAGACTGAATGCATAGGAAACTGGTTAAAATGCAGACTTTTAAAGTTGCCATTTTAAAGATCTTTCTGGCTCAGTCTTAAACTAACATCACCACTAAGAACATTAGAGTATGTTTTATGTGCTCAGTAGAATGGTGGGGAACAATGGAACCACTGAGGCTGCGGTATATAGTCAGGTATCAGCAAATTCAAGCTTACCAGGCACAACAACTTCTTTTATTTCTACCAGGTCATTCCCGTCAGCACACAAACATGAACAATTTCTACTTCCCTACAAAGGTCTTGAGAGGAAACTGGAAAGATGACAAAACAGCAATGTGTCTCCCCACCTGGACAGCAACTGCACTGGTGGACTCTGTCTGAACTATTTTGGAACTCTGGAGTCTACCGAAGGACTGCAACTTCCAGGGGAAAACTTGGACTGTGAGTTGCGGTTAACTTTGGTCAGTTTCAGTACTTAGCAGGGCAGCAGCTACCCACCACCAAGCAGGCAGCTGTGCACCCGGTCCTGGAGCAGCCCGTGGAAGCCATGGTGGACACGCAGGACCCTGGCCCCAAAGTATCAGAACTGTGCTGGCTGCTACTTCTAAGCACAGAGATACACACAGACGGAGTTGGCCAATGATGCCTCTCATCGTTACAAGCCCCTTCCGGTCCAGCTGAAGTGACTTCAATGAACATTAAAGGGCCAGTGCCCTTTATTTTCACCTTTTGGGAGCCAGAAATTAAAGATTAGGACATTCAAATCCAACTGCATATACAGGGAATATCAGTGAATGTGCATGCCCTAGCATGGAAAAGGCCTAGAATATACATACATACACTTCAGGCTGCTTGTTCACACAGCCAACAACAAACCCTGAAAAAAGGGAGAAAGACAGTTCCAGAGTTACCACTATATTAGATTCAAATGTCCAGTGTTCAATTAAAAAAAAAATCACAAGGCTTACAAACTGAAAAATAATAGAAACTGTCCCTAAAAAGGTCCCAATGAAAGATAAGACAAAGACTTTAAAACAACTATTACAGAAACTCAAAGAACTAATGGAAGATGTGGAAAAAGCCACCAAAATGATGTAGAAAGAAAATCTGGAACCGAAAAGTCCACTGACTGAAGGGAAAACATCACTAGAGGGAGTCAAAAGCAGATCTGAGCAAGCATAAGACAGGACAATGGAAGTAGCAAGGACAGGAAAGAAAAAGACTGAAGGAAAGTCAATAGAGCCTATGAGACTTTGGGGCACAACACCAAGACACACATTTTTGGGTTCCTTAGAAAAGGGCACAGAGACTATTTGAAGGAATAATGCCAGTTGACTCCAGTCAAGACGGCAGTGGAGGCAGACATGGCTTGCCTCTTCACACAAGCACATCAAAATTCTAACTCATACAGAATGATCACTGAGAACCATGAAATATCAAGTTCAATGGAAGTCTGACAACTACAGAATTAAGGAAACCACATCCACATGTGGTAGATAAAAATCTGAGAGGGATATCTCAGGAGCAGAGTCCCAGCCCCAGACCAGCCCCCACCCCCGCTGGCCAGGATGATAAAGCCCCACAACTTCTGGCTGCAAAAACCAGCAGAATTGAGTCAAGGGAAGAAACTTCTGGAGTCCCAAGCAGTTGTTTCCAAAGAACCTGCACACGGACTTACTCAGACTCACTCCCTCTGAACTCCAGCACCAGAGCAGAGGCTTCAAAGGCACCAGTGACATATGGGGAGGAACTTAAAGAGTCTGGCATCAAGGCAAGAGCTGGGGGACAGCTCTCTCTGAGACAGAAAGGTGAGTGGAGGCCACTGTCCCTTTCTGAGCCCTCTCCCCACAGAGCCATAGGGCCACCAGGCAGGGCCATATCTGAGACTTGCGTCAACCTGGCTAACACTGTTTGCCCTGTCCTGGAGAGCCTGAGACCCTGTCCCACCCAACTTATAGGCCACCAAGCTGTTAACCATGAGTTTTCCACCTGAATGTCTGGTCTTGGCTCATGCTTCACAACTTCTTAAATCCTATCAACCAAGCAACAGCTGGCTTCAGCGAGCCCCCGGCATCTGTTTGTTTCCCTTGCTAAGTGGCCCTAAGCCCAGCACTAGCAGCAGCCAGCCTAGATTCACAGCTTGGCTCTGTCTGGGAATCCCCACACCCAGCACAAGTAGCAGCCATCTCAGATTACTTTACGGGTTAGACAGGGTGGCCCTGGGCAAAACACAGAAGGGGAATGACCTTGGCCTGCACCATCCAGGAAACCCCAAGGCCAGCACACCCAGTGGGCAGCTACAGACCACATAAGTACGTAAGCAATCAAAAACAAAACTGGAAAATTCACAAAATTTTGGAAGTTAAACACATACTTCTGAATAACCAATTAATTAAAGAAGAAATCACAAGGGAAATTAGAAAACACAACATACCAGAATTTAAGAGACATGGCAATGCAGTGCTCAGAAGGGACTTTTTAGTTACAAATACCTACCCCTTAAGAAAAAGATCTCAAATCAGTAACTAAAATTGCATCTTTAACGAATTATGAGAAACAAACTGAAAGCAAGCAGAAGGAAGGAAATAACAATAAAGAAAGATTAGAGCAGTGATGAAACAGAGAATAGAAATACAGAGGAAAGAAAAATGAAATAAAAAGTTGGCTGTTCAAAAAGGTCAACAAAACTGACAAACCTGTAGCTAGATGGACTATGAAAAAGAGGACTCAAAATAATAAAATCAGAAACAAAAGACCTTAGTACTGATTGCATATAAATAAAAAACGATTGTAACAGTGCTTTATTAACAATTACAACAAATTGGATAAGCTAGATAAAATGGACAGAAATCTCCGTTTCTAGGTAAGAAATTTCTAGATAAAATTCCTAGAACCAAAACCTACCACGACTAAATCACAAAAAAGCAGAAAATCTTAGGAAACCAGTAACTAGTAAGGAAATTGCATTATTAATTAATAAAAAATCTCCCAATAAAAAAGAGCTCTGAACCTCATGTCTTCTCTAGTAAATTCTAACAAATTCTTAAAGAGTAATATCAATTTTTCTCAAACTTTTCCAAAAATTAAATAGGAGGAAAGACTTCTGAAACTCATCAAAGACAAACAAACAAACAAAAATACCCCTACAGATCAGGCCTGATCAACATTGGGATAAATTCTTCAACAAAAGCAAGCAAATGAATTTCAGCAGTACTCTGAAAAGATACACCATGACAATGGTTATACGATCCTGTAATATGCAGATGGTTCAAATGAAAATTAATGTAAATAGACCACATTAATGTGATGAAGGAAAAAAACAGCACATGATCATCCAATTAATGGTCAAAAGGAACAGCATCTGACAAATTCAATACCTTTCATGATAAAGACATGAAACAAAACAGGAACAGAAGGAAACTACCTCCACATAATAAAAGCCATGTGAAAGCCCACTGTGAACATCAAACTAAATGGTAAAAGACAAACTTTTCCCTCCAAATGAGGAACATGACAAGGAGGCCCATTTTTTACTTCCATTCAGCAGAATAATAAATGTTCTAGCCAGAGCAATTTGGCAAACAAGTAAAAGCCCTCCAAAAATTGAAAAGGAAAAAGTAGAATTATCTCCCTTTGCATGTAATATAATCTAGGATGTAAAAAACCTTCAAGATTCCAGAACAGAGCTATTAGATCTAATTAATGAATTCAACAAAGTAGCAGGATACAAAAATCAATCCACTAAAATTACTTTCATTTCTCCATACACCCAATGAACAATCTCATAAAGAAATTATGACAGCAATTCTATTTGAAATAGCTCAAAGTAAGAATAAAATACTTACAAATTAACCAAGGAGGTGAAAGACTTGTACAATGAAAACTAAAAAATATTGCTGAAAGAAATGAAAGAAGACATAAATAAATGGAAATATATCCCATGTTCACAGGTTTAAAAGACTTTAAATTGTTAAGATGTCAATACTAACAAAGAGATCTATATATTCAGTGCCAATTCTTATCAAAATTCCAATGGCATTTTTAGTAGAAACAGAGAAGCCCATCCTAATATTCCACATGGAATCTCAAGGGACCTTGAACAGTCAAACGACCATGAAAAAAGAAGAGCAAATGTGGAGAACTCCTACTTCCTGATTTCAGTAGTTGCTACAAACTTACACTACCAAAATTGTGTGGCACTGACATGCAGATAAAACACAGACCAATGGAACAGAATACAGTGCCCAGAAATAAATGCTTACATTTTTGGTTAAATGATTTTTGCCTTTCACATGCCCCCTCCTGGGGACCTGGCCCGCAACACAGGCATGTGCTCTGACTGGGAATTGAACCTGTGAGTGAGTCTTTGGTTCACAGCCTGTGCTTAACCCACTGAGCCACACCAGCTCTGGCTGGTAAATGATTTTTAATGAGGGTGCCAAGACCATTTAATGGGGATCAGTCTTTTAACAAACGGTGCTGGAAAGAAACAATCCTTATTTAATATCATGTAAAAAATTAACAGTTAATCCCAAAATGCCGGTGTAGTCAAACATGGCTCACCTCTTCACATAACCACATCAAAATTACAACTAAAATACAAAACAACCATCACCCAGAACTGTCAGAAATCAAGATGAATTAGAAGTCTGACAACTTAGAATTAGAGAAACCGCATCCATCCAGACTGGTAGGAGGGGCACAGACATGTAAGGGGTGGTCCCACACCTACCTGTGGGGGATAAAGATTCGGGAGGGAATCTTAGGAGGAAGGAGTCCCAGCCCCACACCAGCCCCGCCAGCCCAGGATTCCAGTGCCAGAAAGGTAAGTCCCCACAACTTCTGGCTGTGAAAACCAGCAGAGATTTTGAGTCAGGGGAATAAACTGCTGCAACCCTAAGAAGTTCCTCTTAAAGAACCCACATAGAGACTCACCTACTCACTCACACCCTCTGAGCTCCAGTACCAGGGTGGCAAGCTTGAAAGGCACCAGTGGTCTGCCATCAAGGAGAGCTGAGGCCATTGTCTCTTTTCTAAATGCTCCTCACACAGAGCAGCAAGCTGGTGCCCTATCAATCTGGCTAACACTGTTTGACAAGCATTGGAGATCCTCAGAGACTCTGTCCCACCCAATCATGGGCCAATCCAAGCTGCTTTTCCATGTGAATGGCTGACCTTGGCTCATGCTTCACAAATTCCTAAATCCTATCAAACAAGCTACAGCTGGCTTCAGGTAGGACCCAGGCCCACTACAAATAGGTAGTTACAGAATAGCCAAGGGGATGCAGAGGAAATGGAGCAGCCAAAGAACTTATTTGCATGACCCATGGAACTGAACAATGGTGGGGGGGATTGCTTGAGTGGGTAGGGGTGCTAGGTGGAGGGGAGCAACGGGAAACATCAGAACAACTGTAATAACATAATCAAAAACATAATAAAAAAAATGGATCAAAGACATAAATGTAAGACCTAAGTAAGACAATACAATTCTCAGAAGAAAACATAAAATAGTAGCTTCACAACGCCGGGTTTATCAAAGATTTCTTGGGTATGACACCAATGGTACAGGTAACAAAAGAGAAAATAGACAATCACATTTTATGAAAATGAACCACAGAATGGGAGAAAATATTTGTAAATCATTTATCTGATAAGATTAATATTCAGAATATTTAAAGAGCTCCTAACACTCAATAACAACAAAACCTGAATTCAGACACGGCCAAAGGACTTGAATAGACACTTATCAAAAAAGATACAAGAATGCCAATAAGCACATGAAAAGATCCTCGACACAACGGATCATGCACCTTCTACCCATTTGGATGGCTACCATCGCAGTAAAATAAAAGTACTAGCGATGTAAACTGCTGCAGCTCCTGTGGAAACACTATTGAGGTTTAAAAAAATTAAAGATAGCATTACTGTATGACCCAGCAATCCCACCCAACAGAATTAAAACCAGGGTCTTAAAGCTATATTTATATACCCATGGCAGCACTGTTCACAACAGTGAGCAGCATGTGAATGAAAAAGCAAAATGTGGTATGTACAAATGAAGTAATTTTTAGCCTGAAAAAGGAAGAAAATTCTGCAATATGCCACAACATCGATGAATCTTAACATTACACTTTGTGCAAAAGGATGAAATACTGTATGATTACACTTTTTAGAGGTACCTTGAGTAGTTAGAATCATAGTGACAGAAAGTGACTGGTGGTTGCCAGGAGCTTGAAGGAGGGAAAATGAGGATTGTTTAACAGGTAGAGAACTTTGGTTTCACAAGGTGAGAAGACTTATGGATACGAATGGTGGTGATGGTTGCACAACAGTGTAAGTTTATTTAATATCCCTCAACTGATCACTTAATGATTAAAATGGTACCTTTTGTGTATTTTACCATCAGCCCATTGTTCTGCTCCCTTTACAAATCCCTTGAAAGAATACACAAACTTTAAAATTACTTCAGTCTTTCAACTGTACTTCACCACTTAACATGCTATTATCAAGGGCACTTATGACCCAAAACCAATGGTCAATTCTCAGCCCTTACACCTTATTGGGCAATGTTGGCGTATCTTTTGTCTGTCACAACTTTGGGGGACAGAGGGGAAGAAGTGCTACTAGCATGCAATGGGTAAAAGGCCTGGGATGCTGTTGAACATCCTACAATTTTCAGGATAGCCCTCTCCCCCATGAATTTTCAAGTCCAAATGTTAATAGTACTCAGGTTGAAAAAGGGGTCTAGACAAAGGGGGAGTCTATGTAATTTAAACTGCTTGGACTGGAGAGAAGAAAATGATGGAAGAATAAAAACTAAGATTTCAAGCTGAGTTGGTAAAAGAATGGTGATATCATTAACAGATACCCATAGTGAGGATGAATAGGTAATGGCAAGGAAGATGAGACTGAGTTTTGGAAATAAATACTTGAAAATGCATCCCTATAAATATGTGAGTTCTGGAGACAGACAGCTAGAAAGACAGGTATATACAGACTGATATAGATAGATGGCAGATACATACATATGGATTTGACAGTTGATATTAACAGTCCTAGGGACAGGACCCAAAGGCAAAAGCCTACATTTGGTACCTAAAGTTGTACCCTCTGATATTCTTCATTGCATATTCTATGCTTTCTTATCATTGATCTTTTGAGAATTCTTGTGATCTGATGATGTCAGCATTGCAACTTCAGTACAGTTACTATTAGAAAAATGTGGACAGCTTGTTTTAATTTTTGGAAACAGTTGTAACGAGTCAGATCTGTGTTTGAATATTGGGCTTCTGTTAATTAGTCATGTGAGTTTGGACCAAATTTATTTAACTTCTTAGTTTACTCATTTTTAAATAATTTAAGCAGTACCTTCCCCTTCTCCTAAATATCTATCCTATTACCTTATTTATGCATTCAGTCACATTTTATAGCTCTTTTTTGTGGATATATTTAAAAGATATGTCTTTCTTACCATGTTTCTCTTTTGTTTCTCATTTTAAACATCCATTTTTTTTGGTATCTGACATACCCACATACTTTCTGTCCTACAATATTGTAGCATTTCTTACAATAATGTAAGATTTAATTATAATACAACAGCAATTCTAAGTATTTCACCAGTCTACTTGAAATGACATGAGGAGCAGAAGCAGCTTAGAAGGGTGAGTTCCAGCTCTACCAACCAGATTTTTAGTCACTCTCTTTCAGCTCATAAGCCTCAAATTCCTCACCTAAAAAAGGTGTAAATCAAAGTAGTACGTTATTGGCATAAAAACAAACACACAGACCAACGGAACAGAATAGAGAGCTCAAAAATAACTAATGCACACAGTCAATTAACTTAAGATAAAGAAGCCAAGGATATAAAATGGGGAAAGGGTAGTCTCTTTGATAAATATGTTAGGAAAATTGGGCAGCCATATGCAAAAAATTAAACTGAGCCACTATCTTACACCATATAAAACAACTCAAAGTTGATTGAAGATTTGAATGTAAGACTAAAATGGTAAAATTCCTAGATGGAAATGGGTAAGCTCCTGGTCATCAATCTTGATAATTTTTAAATTTTGCATCAAAGCAAAGAAAACAAAAGCAAAAATAAACAAGCTGGGCACATTAAACTAAAAAGCTTCTGTACAGGAAACAAAACCAACAAAATGAAAAGGCAACCTGTGGAATAAAACAAAATATTTACCTATCATATATCTGATAAGGGTTTAATATTCAAAATATATAAATAAATCATATAACTAAATAGACAAAAAACTAATAACCCAATTTAAAAATGGGGAAAAGACTTGAATAAACATTTCTCCAAAGAAGATATACTGATGGCCAACAGGTACATGAAAATGTGTTCCCCATCCCTAATCAAAACCACAATGAGATTACCACCACACACAGGTTAGAATGGCTATTATCAAAAAGTTATGGGAGTTCTGGTTAGGATGGAGCCATAAGTACACACAGTTCTCCTCCTTGCACACCATGGCAAAAATCACAACTAAACTACAAAACAACTATCACCCAGAAAATCAAGCTGTATGGAAGTCTGACAACAAAGAAATTAAAGAAGTCACTTTCATCCACACAGGGAGGAGGGGCAGAGCTGCACAGAGATGTAGAACAGGCGGTCCCACACCCACATGAGATGGATAAAAATCAGGAGGGATACCTCAGGAGCAAGGCATCCCAGCCCCACACCAGACCACCTAGCCCAGGGTTCCAGTGCCAGGAAGATAAGTCCCCATAACTTCTGGCTGTAAAAACCAGTGAAGGTTGAGGCAGTGTTAGGAACTGTGGGATTCTCAGGTGTCTCCTCCTAAAGGGCCCGCAATGGACTAAGGACTTACGCAGATTCACTCCCTTGGAGCTCCAGCGCCAGGACAGCAGCTGGAAAGGTACCACTGGCACAGGGAGAGAAACTGAAGTGTCTGGCATCAGGGCAAGTGCTGGGGGACAGCTTCCTCCTGGACAAAACTCCAGAGGCCAGGCAGTGAGTGGCACTGTCCCCTTTCTGAGCCCTCCCCCACAGTTGATTGGAGACTCCATCAACCTGGTTCACATGGGCTGCCCCACTCTGACAATTACTTACGGCTCTGCCCCATCCAACTAACTAGTGAGCTTTTCTACAATAGGCCACACTACTAACTAAGACAGGGAACTAAAGCAGCTCCACCTAATACATAAAAACAAAAACAGGGAGGCTGCTGAAATGAGGAGACAAAGAAATAAGGCCCAAATGAAAGAAAAGAACAAAACTTAAGAAAAAAAACTAAACGAAATGGAGATAAACAATCTATCAGATGCAGAGTTCAAAACACTGGTTATAAGGATGCACAAGGGACTCATTGGGTACTTTTAACAGCATAAAAAATACCAAGGCAGAAATGAAGGTTACACTAAGTGAAATAAAGAAAAATTTACAGGGAATCAATAATGGAGTGGATGAAGCCAAGAATTAAGTCAATGATTTGGAACATAAGGAAGAAAAAAACATTCAATCAAAACCGCAAAAGAATAAAGAATAAAAAAACCCAAACAACCAAGGCTAGCCTGGCTAAGGAGGGCAACTTGAAATGTACCACCATTTGAATCACAGGGGTACCAGAAGGAGAAGTGAAAGAGCAAGAAATTGAAAACTTATTTGAAAAAATAAGAAAACTTCCCTAATTTGGTGAGGGAAATAGACATCCAAGTCCAGGAAGCACAGTGTCAAAACAAGATGGACAAAAAGAGGGCCACACCAAGACACATCATAACTAAAATGCCAAAAGTTAAAGATAAAGAGAGACTCTTAAAAGCAGCAAGGGAAAAGCAGAGAGTTACCTACAGGGGAGTTCCCATAAGACTGTCACGTCGATTTCTCAAGAGAAACTTTGCAGGCTAGAGGGGACTGACAAGAAGTATTCGAAGTGATGAAAAGCAAGGACCTACAACCTAGATTACTCTATCCCACAAAGCTATCATTTAGAATCAAAGGACAGATAAACTGCTTCCCAGAAAACATAAAGCTAAAGGAGTTCATCATCACCAAGCCCTTATTATATGAAATGTTAACAGGACTTATCAAAGAAAAAAAACAAGATCAGAACTATGAACATTAAAATGGCAATAAATTCACAACTATCAACTGAATCTAAAAAACAAACTAACAAGCGGAACAGAAACAGAATCATAGATATGGAGACCACTTGGAGGGTTATCATTTGTGGAAGGAGGACAATGGGGGAAAATGTGCAGGGATTAAAAATTACAAATTGGTAGGTACAAAACAGACGGGGATGGTTATGAACAGTGTAAGCCAAAGAACTTACATGCAATGCATGACACATGACATGAACTAAGGGAGGGAGGAACTGCCAAAAGGAGTGGGGGGTACCAGGTGGAGGGGAGAAAATGGGACAACTGTCATAGCATAACCAATAAAATTTAAAAAATGAAATGACAGGTGTTGGTGAGAATGTGAAGGGACCTTTGTGCACGATTTGTGGGAATGTAAATTGGTGCAGTCACTGTGGAAAATAACATGGACGCTGCCCCAAAATTAAAAACAAATACCATCTGATCCAGTGATCCCACTTCTGGTATTTATCCAAAAAAATGAAAACAGGATATTAGAAAGATACATGTATCCCGTGTTCACTGCCCCATATTCACTATAGACAGGATAGGGACTCAGCCTAAGTGTTTATCAGTTGATGAATGAATGAAGTGGATGCAATACACACACACACGGAAGACTATTATTCAGCCACAAGAAAAAAGGAGATCCTGCCATTTGTGACAACATGAATAGACCTTAAGGGTATTATGCCAAGTAAAATAAGTCAGACAAAGAAAGATACATACTATATGTTATCATTTCTATGTGGAATCAAATAAATAGGTATAATAGTACCAACTTCAACTATTTCACAAATGTAAGTGCTATAAAAAGCAGTATTACAAGTCCTTATAATACTTCTTCCTATTTTCTCCTCTTCCTATTTTCTTGATTGTTTAATAAACTTCTTTGAAGTCTATTGTTCACTTTCTGGCTTTCTCTTGTCACTGCAAGAAGGTAGAACCACAGACATGGTGTTGGGATACTGTGCTTATTTTATCTTGAGCACAACTTAATTTCCATCTAATGGTATTTATTTCATTTTTCATATTTTTCCTACCAACTTATTTTCATAGATTCTTCTAAAATTATATGCTAAATTTCCCTTTTCCTTCCTGACCAAACTTTATAATAATTTTTATGTTTACCTCCCTAATGAAACATTTACTTTACATGTATTTAAAGATTTTATTATTTTTTAAAAACAGTTCATTTTTTATTGTATTTTTTCCATTATCATTTATTCCTCCTATTTCCTCCTCCACCTCCCTGCTCCTCCCATAAAGGCTCTTCCTCAAACACGGTCTGAGTCAAATGAAGTACCACTAGACTCTGTACAGTAACTCATTAAAATTAAAACCAAGTTATGAGCTTTGGGAAGCAAAACTTCTGTTCCCTACAGATTATCTGAGATCTGTGGAGAATGTATGTGCTCAGAAGCTTGTAATCTAGATGGGAGACAAAAATCACAAATAGGACACAAAGAAAAATGAACTGTTTCTCAGATTCTAACTAGCGTTAGAAACCAGTGAGATGTTACTATTATAAAGTAAAAACAATTAACTTCTTTAATAGAATCTAACATATAAATGTTAAGTGCAATAAATTCTGAAAATCCTTCATTTGTTACTGTGATATATACATTTATATAATTTCACAATTTAAATATTAGCTATAAGGAGCTACCAGGCAAAAGTCAAAGCCAGCAAATTTATCCAAACAAAATACTTGCATACATAGAGAAATTATATAAATTAATTATACTACATATGTTATTTACTAAAGTACCATAATCTCAATTGAACAAAATAATCCTAAGCAATACTCAGTACTATGGGATATGGAGTTAAGAAATTCATAGGATTTTTTTTTAATCCTCACCTGAGGACATGTTTCCATTGATTTTAGAGAAAGAAGGGAGAAAGAGAAAACCATTGATAAGAGAGACAAACACTGACTGGCTGCCTCTTGTACACGCCCCAACCAAGATCAAACCCACAACCTGAGCTTTGTGCCCTGACTGGGAATCAAACTGGCAACCTTTCAGTACACAGTACAACGCTTCAACCAACTGAGCCCTGTAGTCAGGACAAGAAATTATAGGATTTTAAATGAAAATTTTTAAATTAATTAAAGCTGACAATTTCACGTTTGATCTTATTCATGGATAATATTTGCATATGTCACATGTATCTTTCTGATTTGATTTTCATCATATCTGTGGTACATTTTTGAATAATCAGATTCTAAAATGTATTGATATTTACCCACTGCTTCTTCTTGGTCTGAGAAATCAGTTGTTTGTGCTGTGTTGCTAGCTTCTTGATTTCCTCTACAAACTCTTCTTTACACTTTTCCTTTACTTGTTTACATTTTCTGTCCATCTCTCCCTGCATATTGGCGACAGCTTTATTTACAGCTTGTCTTTTTTCTTCCTCCATTTCAGAACGCAGCTGAAATGAAAAACAAGTTAACACACAGTATTTCAACTCAAAATTACAGACCTTAATACAGGGTTTCTACTTAAATGATATACCTCTTCCCTTTATTTCACTGAGACCTGTGAATATCTAGGCGAGAAAAGTACTATTGTTGATTAACATACTATAAAAGATATTTTATTAAACTTCCGGCTTGAGTGTACTTCTAGTTTTAAAAAGTAGCTACATGGTTGACACATGAGTGAAAAAAGCTAAACTGTTACACAAAATGAATCACTCACCACGCCCAAGGGTAAGAGGGCAACGTGCTAGTTGGGTTCCTTACCTTTTCTAGAGCTTCTCGGACAACTCTTTCAGTTTCTCGCTTGTGATCAGACTTCATTCGGTCTTTAAAGTCATTGAAAATTTTGGTGTATTTGTCGTGGCACATGCTTTGACACACTCCATCACTGGTGGTCTGGGTGCTTCGATGCAGCATTCTTGGTGAAGAGGCACTTAACTTCTTGGTCTGCGTTGACACTGAAACTTTTTCAATTGGCTGAGGCATTGTGGGGATTTCCTGGCTGGAACTGACTGCTTCAGTTTCAGGCTCTGGTTCCTAAAGGGTAATGAAAGTGCTTCAATGTAAAACAAAACCATTAACCACTAGGTTCAAAAATAAGCTCTTTCAATAGAACATTGATATGCATAAATGGCCATATTATGAAACTATTTTTAAAAAAACCCATGTAATTAAGATGGTAAATTCTACTAGGTGTATTTTACCACAATTAAAAATAAACAAAAATAGCCCTGGCTGGTGTAGCTTAGTGGACTGAGTGCAGGCCTGCGAGCTAGAGGATTGAGGTTCGATTCCCAGTCAGGGCACATGCCTGGGTTGCAGGCCAGTTCCCAGCAGGGGACGCACGAGAGGCAACCATACACTGATATTTCTCTCCCTCTCTCCTTCCCTTCCCCCGCTAAAGATAAATAAAATCTTTAGAAAAATAACAAATAAATAAATAATAAATAATACATAAAAATGGAAAAAAACATGCAATTAATAGCTACAAAAATTTCAAACAGTAACTTCATCTATAATTTCATTATGTATTAAATACTGTAGCTTTTGCATTTAAAAGACTAAACAAAAAATTATCATACAAAATCATTATCAATTTATAGTTACTTTTTGGGACTAGATTCCTTAACCAATTCCCTAAAATTCTAAACCATTTTTCATTGAACATGTGTTTAGATTACACCCAGGTTTACATTTAGTTTTAAAACATGCATGGATTATACACTTTTAAGAGGCTTAACCATTGTTTTCTCCAGTTTTAAAATGACGGTCTAGCCTGGCTGGTGTTGCTCAGTAGATTGAGCACGGGCTGTGAACCAAAGGGTCGCCAGTTCGATTCCCAGTCAAGGCACATGCCTGGGTTGCGGGCCAGGTCCCCAGTATGGAGCGCATGAGAGGCAACCGCACATTGATATTTCTCTCCCATTCTTTCTCCTTCTGTTCCCCTCTCTAAAAATGAATAAAAAATTAAATGGAAAAAAAAAAGAAATGATGGTCTAATTGATGTACGAGATAAACACTTTGTGTTTAATAATGCTATGAGAACATATCCGAGTTCCAGGAATGCCACAAAGTGCCCTCTTACTTGGCCAGACTTGGTCAATGGTTGCTTAACTGAGGCAGAGACTCTTGGCACATACGCGCTGTTACTCCAGTGATAGCACATAATGACAGAAAGACCAGGAGACTGTATTCAAACTTGGCTGGTATTATCTGACCGATGGCAATGCATTTCACAAGTACACATCACAAGCAACTGTCTTGACCATAACTTTGAAAACATTTCGTGTGTCAATGCCACCTGGAAACTGCAAGGTGTACAACTTACTTCTTTTTTGGGTTCCACACTTTGATTACGTCGCCCTTTCTTTGCTCTTGGTTCTTGAGTGACCTTTAGCTGTGGGCATCATAAAAGAAAGAGCACATTATTACATACACTATGAAACACTTCTCTGCTGAAAATACTAGCGATGGATCCACAGGTAAGTAGTAACTTGTTCCGTTTCACAAAGCTACCATTTACTTATTACTGCTCTGACGTGCAAGGCTTGAAGAAGCTAATGCACCTTCAGAATGAGAACAGTGCACTTAACTCTCTCCAGACTGGCAGGGTCAGATCAGGGTCGTGGGTGGCTTAGCTATGTGAATTGAGTTCGGTTTCTTTTGCAGAGCACTTTACAAATGTTTACATGAAAGAAAGGAAAAATGTCAGAATCTGCTCTTTACAGTGAGGAGTGGGCACTAACAATGTTCACATTTACAGTAACAACTGGTGGGTTATTTCAGTGGGGACACCACACACCTGCTCGTTGCTGGTGGAGGAGATACTGGACTCAGCCTCCTCCTCCCCACGGTCCTCATTCTTAGACTTCCAAAATCTTCCTTCACGAAGGAAACGCTGATGAAGTTCCAGCTCATCACAAGCCTTTTTCCAACCCATACTGCGCTTAACATGCAGCCGATGGACGTTGACTGTAATGTCCTGTATGTTTTCAGACGGAATCCAAGCCCTAGCAACATTTAAAGGTACAGTTAGAAATTACCAAAATGGTGGTGGACTCTAACCATTGTAAAATATGATTTGTGGTTATTAATTTACTGAGGCTGTTAGTTGTGGCTTGAATAAAAACTCTTATCAAGTACAAAATAGGTGAGGTAATTTTTGTGTTTTTAGTCATCAGAGTTCTCAGAATTGAAATGATTCAAATTTCTCAGAACTGTTTACTGTTTTCTTTATCCAGCTTAAGCTTGTCATGGCTTATATATATACATATATACTCTACACAAGTCCTTTTTAAAATGTTACCTCTTCTTCATCCAAATACTATAAGAAGTTATTCAAAATCTAGTTATTTGCAGATGAGAACTATAGAATCATTTGAAAATGTGAAGAAATTTTCAGGAGATGCGTACATTAATATGAGGGCTTCCAAAAACTTGTATCTGTTTAGCTATATTTATAGCACATTCCTATTCATTAGATGAACCATAATTAATAGAAGTGTTTGTATCATTTAGCAACCAAGCAGGCAGCTATAAACACAACTTCAAGCGCCTCTAAATTATGTGTAATACTGATCTAAAACTACAGAATAAAAACTGTATTTGACTTTACTGGGGAAAATGCTGAAAATTCAAGAACATTTTCCTACACACTAATCATTAGACTGGACTTAAATCAGCACCAGCTAGAATGTTGCTTACTGTGTGCTGGTGGAAGGCGCCATAAAGCGTACAACAGTGAAGGAGACCTATCTGACGACCTTGAGTGCTAACTGTCTCTTTGACAGATGAAGGAGATGTTGTCCAGAGGGAGTTAAACTGGGCTGGAGCCCAGTGAGGGTACTCACTGTGCCTAATTACTAGGATGGCACTTATACACATCTTGCCTCTGCCTTAAAGGACTTTACACTTTGTCAGATGAAAATGAAATGCAGCAGGCAGTCAAGATGATGCAGAGTGCTCTAGAGAGGAAGAGAATTTCATTTGGTTGTAAGTAGTCACTGGGTTTCACCTGGGCTTGATCTTCAAAGATAGGTAAGATTTAGGTGACCAACAGAGGGGAGAAATTTGAGGCAGAGGGCATGTCACAAATGACAAAACCCCAAAGGTGTATGAGCAACAGTAGGAAGACATTTTCTAGAGCACAGGGGATGGGATATAGCACTATGAATACACAAGGATTTATTCTTTCCAGCCTTCTGTTTAAAATGTGTAAGGTGTCACAGTTTTCATTCCTGGCCTATAATTATGGAGTTCTCGAAACATGAGGCCTGTGACTGTTCTGAAGGAATCTGAGAGAATCATGGCACAAAGGCCTACATCATAAACAGCAGCTTCTACAAGCAAGTCAGAAGTCAACTGCTTCAGAATTTAAAAGCACATTTTATATAATAATCCATATACCGTGATACATAAAATTAAGCTTGAACTGCCATGTAAATATTTATAAATTTCACATCAATGATGTCTACTCTGATGTAAGTGCTTAGAAATCAAAGTAAAATACACTTTGAAAACTCTTAGCTCTAACACAGAGTACATAGGAAATTTTGCTTGTGGAAGGGCCCCTTGCCACTATGATCTTGAATGAGTATTGTATTCACTCTTTCAGTCAACAAATATTTATTTTAATTATTGTTCAAGTACAGTTTTCTGCCTTTTACTCTCAACCCAGCCCACCTGCCCAGCCCTCCCCACCTCCCTCCCATTTCCACCCCTCCTTGTTATTGTCCATGTGTCCTTTATACTGTCAGCAAATATTTATTGAGTGCCTATTATGTACCAGGCAATCAATATAAGTATTTTAGTTCACGTTTTAAAAACTGTGGGTTTTTAGAGATTTCTGTTATGTACAGTGCTGACTACCTGGAACAAACTCCTGAACTATGAGAGTATCTTCCCCTTATCTATTTATCCCTTGGATATAGTAAAATTGATTCATACCTATTCTTGATATGGGAATTAATTCTCAATGTAGTTCATAATACATTCTTATAGGTTTTTTAAATTTTATTTACTTATTTTTTTACAGAGAGGAAAGGCAGGAGGAGGGAATGAAACACTGATGCAAAAAATATTGATCCAAGAAAGGAACATCTACTGGTTGCCTCTTGAATGCACCCTGACTGGGGATGGAACCTGCAACCCAGGCACATGCCCTGACCTAGAATACAACTGCCGACCTTTCACTTTCTGAGACAACATCCAACCAACTGAGCCACACTGGTCAGGGCCCTATCCTCTTTTAATCAACTCTATTACTGTAGGTAATCAGATTTCAGTTTTAAAGAGTATCAGCAGGTATGCAATCTGATCTCCCAAAACAAAATGGCAAATACTCCACAATTTAAAGAGTTTAATAAGCAGAGGTATAATCTAATTTGGCTGTATCTATACATCTGTCAAATCTGAATGCTCTGAATATATGCAGAATAAAATTGCTTGGAGATCTGATGGCAAATGAACTCGAACGTTCTATTTTCTTCTTCATAGTACTGAACTTCCTGCCAGCTCCTTCTGGCTGTGCCATCCCACCCTCCAGCTACCTGTAGCAGAAAGAGTTAGTTGGCACAAATACCTTATCAGCTACTTTTTTTCTCTGGCAGGCAAAGCCTTGCAAATCCTACAAGAATCCCATTTATACTACTCAAAGGGATCATGGTCACCTTTCTTCCTGGAAACTTACAACTTGTTCAGGGTCAAAGGGATGGAGAAGCACGTTCTGAGTGTACGGAAGGGACTAGTCTGAAACCATTTATTTAATTTTTTTCTCCTACCTACATGTAAAGATATGATAAACTGGCAAAAGAATATTTATTGGTGGTGACTGCTGCACAGCAATGTGAATGTATTTAGTACCACTGAATGTACACTTAAAAATGGTTATGACACTAAAATAAACAATGTTTATTAATGAAAATTTGCAGCTGGTGGCCCTTATTGACTATCTCTTCTTGGTGTATAGCATGCTGCTTAAGTAATTAAAATTCATGGGTATAATTTTTATAAAGTTTGTTTTTCAGTAAATCACATATTCTAACATGGTAGAATATAATTTTTTAAGGTACTCCCTCATCAGTCCTTCACTTCAAATATCTTATTGGTCATACTGTAACCAGGAAAGGAAAAGACTATACTCGTAGTAAAATTGTAGCGCTTTTATTTTAGAAAATAAAAGCCTCCGAGTCCCATCTGTTCGAGTTTTTTTAGATAAAATCTTCCAGGAAATAAGAAGTTTCTGGCAAAAAAAAAAAAAAAAAACCCTCTGGAAATGTAATTTTGTTTTAATTCTCTCTTCAGATGACAAATTTACTCTAAGGACCCAAGTAGATTAGCTTGAGTTTTCTTATAAAATATTTTCTGCATATTGTACTAAATAACAAAGACAAATTATTAATAAATTATCAATCACAATTAAAGATACTATAAATGTTTGAAAACTGATGAAAAAAATTACGGTTAAAAATTCTGACTGTTATTCTAACTTAGCAATATGGTCCTAAAAAATAACTGAATACTTGTTTTTTCTTAGTTAAACTGTGTTTTATTTAGTGAAATTTTAGAAATTAAATCAAACTTTTCCTCTGTAGTTTGCACATTTGTATTATAATGCTAAAACCTTTATAATGCTATATACCAGGCTCTATGCTTAGGTTGCATATATAAAAATTTCTTTAAACTCTGCAAACTCTTATAAGCTAGGTACTATTGAGGCCCCTATTACACAAGTGAGCAAACAAGGTTCAGAGAGACTAAATAACATGTCAAAGATTGAAATAGTAAATGATGGTTCAAGGACACAAATCCAACCACTTGACCTTCCTTGGTATCAATTTAGAGATATCTACAGATTAGTGTTTCTACAGGGAGACTGCCCTCAACTCACATGTGAAATGTGCACTGCTTTCCCTGCCTGTTTGATGGGAAACTGAAACACACTGAATATGATGTCCTGAGCATGAAGCATTAAGGAACATGGTAGATATAAAGGACCCATGGACAGGATGAAGGACTGAATGTGGGACAGGGGTGGACATGGCAGGGGAGAGCAATGGGGGAAAATAGGAACAACTGTAACTGCACAACAATAAAAAAAAATTTAAAGAA
The DNA here is from genome assembly GCA_004027735.1 of Carollia perspicillata. Taxonomy (NCBI): domain Eukaryota; kingdom Metazoa; phylum Chordata; class Mammalia; order Chiroptera; family Phyllostomidae; genus Carollia; species Carollia perspicillata. The sequence goes on along the minus strand of PVKM010009120.1, from coordinate 8,035 downwards.
AAAATTACCACTTAATAATCATCCACTTAAAACATTCATTTTCTATTGAATTATGGTTATTATTATTTAGCTAATGGTTCTTGCCATGAAAGCAGTGTCAACTAAGCACACATCTATGAAAGAACTTTTTTTGGAAATTTATACTTTTACAGGTTTCTTAGAACTAAACTTCTATTTTATATGAAGCTAAGGCAAAGTCACTATGAAAAAGAATAAAGTCCCTCATTCTGTAGCTTCTCTTAAAGTAATACCAACTATACAACATACTCTTCCTCCAGGCATGCAGGTGACAAGACACTTCACGGACTGTAAACTTCAATCCGCATACAGTGTGCAATATATATAGATCATGCAACCGACTTTTGCCACTGTTCCCCTTTAATTTAATATTTGTATTAAATGAACCCTCCACCACAAATTTCATATGAATTATATTTCCTATTATGCCTTAATTAGTTAGACTCAACCTCTGAGTACTATGATAGTTCACAATATTTGAATTCACTTTTAGAGTCAATGCTATTATGACACATTACTTAGAACAGTATTTTAGACTAATTTTCAACGTGAAGCAAAATTTAAGGCCCTAATATCACAATAAAGGAGGAAGTTATAATTCTGTACTATAGTTTAGCATTTTTTGTGAAATACCTAACTATGCAAAAATAATTTTATAGTTATGAAAAGAGTCTTTACCCTTGGAATAAATATATTATTATATTATGAAAATGTACATTTTTAGGCTTTGCTATATATATATATATATATCCCTAGCAACAGAAACATTAAAATCTAGACTGGAAACAATGTTTGATAGTGCTATGCATATAATTCTTATGCATACAAGACAGATAATTCATATACATTAGATCACAAGATTGTCATTCTCTTCTCTCCTGAGTTGGTTATTTTTATCTATGGCTTTGTAACAGCCTTGAAAAGATGGTCAAAACAACCATAATACCATTACAATACTACAAAATGGACACATACTAAGAACCATTCCCCTCACACTGCCATCAGTATTCAATCTGAGCATTAACATGCATTTGACTTCAACAGTGTCAATTACTGAAATTGCCTTGCTTATTAGTAAACAGTATCTGAAATATGCCTAAAACCACAATTAATAGAAATATCATTGTAGTTGCCTACTCCAGTTATGTACTGACTTGTTTCTTCAATTTAAAAGAAATTTCATACTATTTCTGATGAAGAAGCCACCAAACAGAGATAGCAGCCAGACTGGGTCTCAAGAATACCCCAGAAACTCAGCTATGACTGCTACACATGGGAACATGATTACCTTTGATGGTGGTGACCGAAGAAGCGGACGTCGACCTGATTGTCCTCTTTCTGCATGACTTTGGCTGGCCAGAATCCAAAACCTTTCATTTTAGCCCAAACCAGTTCATGATTAGGTATCTGGAATAAAATGTGTTACCCTGTCATATTACTTTCAAAATATTAAATACAAGTCTACTGTTAACATTGAACTATTTAGTCAAGTATAATTCACTATTTTGAAATATTTCTTTCTAACTCCTAACTAAACACAAAGAGCTTTTTATTCCCCCTAGGACTGACTGATTTTGCCTCCAAGAAAACCACCAAAAATTAGAATTTGCATTGAAGTAGGATATGGACCTTCATTTCTAATAAGAGATAGGAAAAATATTCGCTTAATATCCTGTAGCATTACGGAATGAGGTAATGGGGCCAAAAAGAAGGGCCTTATTGTGTTTCGTGAGCCTGTTAGAAATGGGAGAATTTTAGGCCCTGACTCAAACCTATCTAATCAGAGATGCAAATTCTAATACAACTTTCAAGTGACTGAGAAGCACAGTAACTTCTCAAGACTAGCTGTTCTCAGATGGTCTTTTGTAATACACCTGTACCTTTGGGGCCCCCAGAACATTCACAGGCTTCTTGTCAGCACCTTTCCAGAAATGATGTCATTTTAGGGAAAATTATACACCTATAAACCTATATAAAGCCATAGATTTCTTATGAAAAATTGTTTTCCCATGTCTCAGTTTTTATACTCATTAAAATCATATGTACTGATATAAAGAAACATTTATGAAGGATCATAATCTTTAAGCAAAGCAAATAAACTTCCTTAGAGTACCATATACTTAAGAGATAAAAAACAAAAATTACAAAATATCACCTACACAAGGGTAGCAGAACCAATTATCAGGACGAGCATTTGACAAATAGAAGCAGTTCTTGCAAAGCTGTAGCTCATCCAGCTGAAAAAAGAAAAGCCACTATTTTAGCCTACATAAAATATATATGTGCATTACACTGTATAAAATTGATCCAGTAAATTAACATTCTCATTCATGTACACAAATACCCTTGAATCTTTTTCCTAAGCTTTAGTTTTCAACAATACTGGAAAAGCCTTCCAATTTCCTGTTCAAACCACCCCCATGGTCACAGACTGCACTTAAAACAGAAAACAAATTCCTTACACAGACCTGGCATGTTTGACCTCTCCTCTCCAGTCTCACTGGTGCCTTTGACCATTTAGCACTTGGATTAATGCAATTTCCTCAGAAAGGTCTTCCTCATCCATCATATAAAATATCCACTACCAATAACAGTCCTTACTTTGCCTCATTCTCCATTTTAGTCCTGTTTTCTTTCATAACTTCTTTTACAACTTATAAACATTTTTTTTTGAGTCTCCCTCTTCAGAATACAGTTCCATCAGCAGAAAGCCAGTACCTTGATCACCATTTCCTTCCTCCTAATGCACTGCACAGTACTTAGTAGACACTCAATAAATATTTGCTAAATGCAATTTTAAAGTCAAATTTGAAATAAATTCAAGGGACAAAACTTGTGTATAATTAAGATACTTTTGCAAAGACAATATTGTTACAGGTGAATGCTCCAAATAAGAAAGACCACACACAAAAAAAAAACCTTCCCAAAATTTGAATTTCATTTATTGTATAAATACGAACTTTGTTATTTGGTTGTTTTTTTGCTTGTGTAGTATCTTTCATTCAATGAGTGTAACATTTGTTGAGTGTCTGCTTCATACAAAACATGTAAATGAATTATGTAATACCTTAAGAGAAGTTAAAGAGCAAAGTTTCTTTGCAGAAGTTACTTAGTAACTAAATCTCCCAGGATGTCTGAGAATAGTATGCCAGAATTCCGCCCCCCATTTGTATTATTTCCCATGTATGCCAAACATGGACATAAAATTATATTTAAAGGAAATGACAAAATTAAAATACATTTTAAATGAGTGGAATTCTGAAATAAATTAATTTGGAATACAGTGACAGTTTAATTACTAGGCATGGACAGTACCTCATGACAGGTGTCTTTATACAGCATCCTTGCTATGTCAGCTTGCTCACTGTCTGCTGTAATTAAAGAAAGATACCTATTACCGGTAATCTAGAAACACAAGACTATCAAAATTAATAAACTCATTCACATTTTCTTGCAGTTTGACAAATGTGGACATATACCACTTAAGCCAAAATGTGAATTTTAAATGACATTCAGGCCACAAAATAAAATTGTACAGGCACCTTTAATTTCACAGCCTTCTTTGCCTTTTAAATGATAGGGTATTAATGGGAAAATGACCAGAATTAATCACAGTGCTTATAAGAAGCCTCTCAACTAAGTTTATAAATTTATACACAAAACTATAAAAAGCAATACTTTCGTCATTTAGTATACTAGTGTTTTGCTTTTGGACAATTCTGTAAGCTATAACTACATTACCAAATATTTTAAAGATTAAACCATAACTATTACTTAGAGATCATTAAAATATTAATTTTATAAAATAATATTTTATATTTTATAAAATATATTTCTCAACACAGAATGTAAATGGTATGAAAAATGCAAAAGAAAAAACAAAAAAACTATTCAACCTCCATAGAAAATCACTGTGTTGTGGAGAAGCAGCTGAGCATCAGCTTTGAACTCTTCATAACTTCGGTATTTCCCTTCATTTACTTTCTGCAGTGGTCAAAAACAAAATGGCGACAGAGTTACTAACGCAAATATTTGTCTGTGTTATGTTAATATGGTTAGAGTATGGGACAGAATAGAATTTTCCAGAATGACATCATGGCTACTCCCGTGTCCCCCAGTATTGATAGGCCATGTGTAAGAGAAACCTACAACTTCATGTGCAGTTAGAATGTGACAGGATGGTAAAGTGTAGCAGGTCTGATCTACAGCAGCCACCACTGTCCTCGGTATTAATTTACTACCAGAGTGAACCCAGCAGCCTGAACATTTCACTGCATAGCAATGATAAAAGCTACTGCTAAGCTTTGTAAATAGTGAAAGCTTTGGCCAGTTGTGGGGTTGATGAGACCCTATCTACACACCTGTCAATTTTATAACACAGGACAATAAAGACTGGGGGGTGGGGTGGGAAATGGGGAAGAACTATGACAGCTTAACATAAAGAAGAAGACATGTTTACAATTCTGAATTGAGACTAGGTACTAAGTTATAATTTAAAAATAAAGGCCTAGATGTTCCTGTAAGCACTGAGGAAATGTCAGGGTTTCTCTCCTGCATTAGAGTGGTCAAGGATTTCCATTATTGAATTCTCTGTAACTTTGCCTTTAACTGCCAAAGAAAAGGATTATGGAGTACATTTAAGGGGGTTCTGGAGGAAGACAGAATTTTTAGGAGGTATGACGAAGTTAACTTGACAGCAAGAAAGCATTTTCTTATCCTGGTAATATTTTTAGGAAATAGGTTTGCAAATTGCTTGGCCTCCAAATGCTAAAATGGTAAGGCCTCTAAAGAATAATGAAGAACCCACCCTTCTGTTGAAATTCTCCAAAACCCAATTCAGTTGCCCTTTTTACAGGAAGGCTTTCCCCCGGATTCCAAAGCTGAAGGTATCTGCCTCCTGTCTGTCATGTAGGGCCACGGGGCTTATTCACAAATACTGAATTTCTAATTGTATTGGGCTCCAGCATGCTCAAGTGTTGGCACTGTCTGGAGATCCCCAGGTGGAGGACAACTGCACCTTTGCAATTTGTGAAGTATGCACCCCATGGCTTGCAATTTTGTCTAGACTATATGCTCCTGAAAGCATAAAAATCATGTCTTCCTCTACACTTTCCTTAAGGGCTTTTGCTCATGACCATCATTTGCCAAGCACAGGACCAAGACACCATCCACCCACCTGGTGTTCTCTATGGAGAAAATGGGATCAGACTGGGGGATCTGAGAAGGTGAAATGCAAAGACAGGGACGGGAAGGGAAATGGAGTTCATTCTTCAGAGGCTTCAGGGTTTAGGAAAAGAGGCTATACTTGAGTCTATACAATCTGTCAGAAGTAAGTAAATTTTAAATTACTTGTTTTTATTCCAGAATTTGACAGCTACTTTAGGGGAACAACCTTCATTTACCCCTTCCTTCCACTGAAATAATACACCTTCAGTCTTTCTCATCTGCTAAGGGGATTAGGAAACTTTTAAGATAATTTCAAATAATCCTTGGTCTTCCTATAAACTATTATGGCCAACCATAAGATTTAAAAATTTCAAAATGACACAAAAGGTACAGAATTAGTAATTTGAAAACCCTAATTGAAAACATGTCTCAGTGTTCTATGGAAATTTATTGTAGTCAATAATTAAATATAAACAAACCTAATAATCCTCAGCTAGCACTGGTGAAATGAACTTTTAAGAATTTTGTTCAAGTTCATTTTATTGTTTCTAGAGACTCCAGATTAGTTCTATGCACTGATTTTTCCTTCAAACTCCCAAGTGTTACTGCTAAAACTAGAAATCCATGTGCAGATGTGAATTCTCCAAACCTGAAATTTTAAATTGGCCAGACTACCATCCATTTGCTTTAACCAGCAAGTACCAAGAATCTACAGGTTGCTTAAAACCAGGCCTTTTAAAAGATGACACCCAATTTGTACTAGAGTGAGCATACAAAATTTAAAACAGCAGCCATGCACATGTGGTGGTCATGCCAGGCCAATTTTACTAAGAAGCTAGGTAGGCACACCCTCGTCAAGAAGGAATGGCAACCAGAATCTCCCTGGGCTGTGAGTCTCTCAGTGACCTGGGAGCCACAGGGTGAGCACGAAGCAGGACAGAAGGCTGGGCTTTACCTCTTGTATGGTGGGGACATCGACCGCTGAGTGCACCAGCCTCCGGTACATCGGGTGTTTGCTGTCCTTCCCCTTTTTATTAAGGTCTATAGCCTGAAAGGTCATTAAATACATCAATTTTAAACGTGGCTAGAGAGAGACAGATAAACATCAATTTCTAAACAAGCACTTTAGAACATAATGGGAAAATGTCACATAATGTGACAGTTTAACACAGCATTTCTTAAGGTTTTGATAGAAGTTATTTTAGAAAGTTCTATTTCATTTTAAACACTATCAACAAAAATGTTCATTTTCATAAATGAATTTTAAAAATGAATTATTTCTAATCTAATGAAGCTAAAGAAATGCCTGTTCTAAAACACACACACACAAAATCTAAGTGCCTACTGTAGAATTATCCTGTGTACAAAAAAATGACAGCAATGGTTCCCACCCTTCAGACTGCTCTAGACATTTGTTACTTGTCAGTCACTAACTTTTATAGAGTGAATCAGAGTGAAATCTAACTGGGAGACTTGAAAGACCCCGGGGCGGTGCGGGGCAGGACTTACCCTCTCCTTCATGCGAGAGACAATGAACCTCAGGTATGTGCTCATCTCTTGTTTGTTTGTATTTTTCTTCTTGATGCTCTGTTAAAAACAGAAAAGCCAGATATATGTCTATATGTCTATATTCATGTAAAAGACTTCTAAATATAAAAGGGTATATTCTGCAAATATTTCACTAAAAGATGCACTACTTCCAACATATTTGATACAGAGAAATCTATGAAGTTTGCATAACAAAAATATTTACTGTACTTAGAATCAGAAAATATAACATTGTATTTGAAATAATACCTTAGAGAATAATGCATTTGTTTCTTGGTATTTTGAAAACTTAAACCAGTTTTGAGATGAAAAGAAATGACAATAATAATGGTAACAAATAATGACATAATGTAGAATCACTCGTTTTACACACAAGAAATCAATGGCTGAAGTCCATTAGTGTGCATTTTAAATTCGCACTAACAAATGGTGAATTTCAAAATAACACTATTCTTCATTAAACATGTTATTAAAAGTCTGTGCCACATATGAATTATGTGTGGTGCAGTGGCACACAGCTACTTATCTATTTTAAAGTGCTATTGATCTATTCAGTAATAACTCCAATTTCTATTACTCTGGCCTAAAAGCTAATTAAGTTCTTCAATTTATCTCTCAGAAAAATCTAACTTCATATGAAGGAAAAACAAAACAAAACAGAAATCTACCTCTTATATATTTCTATACAGCAAGGAAACAAACATGGCAGACACTTGGCCATAAGTAGATAGCACAGCAAAGGACTAAGCAGGTCTGGACCACTACTGGACAAATGCTTTAACTTTTTCAGGCCACTACCTTATTACTCCCAAAGAAACTTTATACGCAGAAAGTCATCTTAATATGCTGTATACAATGAAAGACATGTCTCGTGTAACTAAGAAGTCTTAGCTAGAGCTTAAGCAAATTGATTATACACACAATATTAAAATACCTGAATAAAAAGCAAAAAAGCATTCTCTTAGCTGGAGACTGTTTCGTAGACTTCACATTTAAAGTGACTAGTTCCCACCATTTCTTGCCTGAATTCTTTGGTCATGTACAGACACAGTCAATGGTTTCCTCCTCACCGAGCTATAATTTATGACCTAGGCACACAGCTTCCAAATTTATGCCAATTATAAAGTGGTAAACCCTGGCCATAATCAAAGACTCTGGTGGAACATCTTAAAATGTAGTTGGGCTTTACCTCTGAGAATCTGAGTTGAAATTTCTAGGGAAGGCCCTGTGCTTGTTCACTTATCTATTTAATTCCTCAGGTAATTGTGACCTCAGGTGACCATGGGTGACCAATTGTGACCAT
>PVKM010009119.1:0-37561 GCA_004027735.1 Carollia perspicillata | reverse complement strand
CTGGGTTTTTTCTCCAGTTTTTGATTATCATGAGTGGTTCTGCTATGAGCATTAGTTTACAAGTTTTATGAAAATATAAATTTTATTTCTCTGTGATAAATGCCAAAGAATAAAATTGCTGGGTTGTATGGTAATCACATGCTATTTTTGTAAGAAACTGTCATACTCTTTTCTAGAGTGGCTATAGCATTTCACATTTCTACTAGTGATATATGAGTGATCCAGTTTTTCCTCAGTCTCACCAGTTTTGGGTGTAATAGTCTTTCTGATAGTGTATAATGATACCTCATTGTGTCCACACAAAGATTTGTACACAAAGTAGCTCACATTTCCCTAATTATTAATAGTGTTGAACATCCTTTCATGTGCTTATTTAGCATCTGTATATCCCCTTCCGTGTAATGTCTCTTCATGTCTTTTATTCATTTTCTAATAGGATTGTTGCTATTGTTCTAATAGGATTGTTTTTTACTGATTGATTTGAGACTTCTTTATAATTCTAAATCCTAGTCTTTTGTTGGATATGTGGTTTTCAAATATTTTTCTCACAGTATGTAGCTGTGTTCTCATCCACTTTAAAGAGTCTTTTGCACTGCAAAATGTTTAATTATGATAAGGTTTGACTTATCTATTTTTCCTTCTAAGGACTGTGCTTTTGGTGTCAAGCCTAAAACCTCAGTCTTAGTTCCTGAAGCTTTTCTTTTCTTCTTTCCCCACAGTTTTATAGTGTTACATTTTACTTTTAAGTCAAAAAGGATGAGGTTTTACTTTTACAGTTTTTACATTTTACTTTTGAGTTATTTTTTGCCTTTGGACATCCAATTGCTCCAACAGAATAAGCTGGAAAAGCTATCTTTACTTCATTGAATTGCTTTGGCATCTCTTGTCAAAAATCAGTTAGGGGAATGTTTGTGTCGGTCTATTTCTAGGTTCTCTATTCAGTTCCATTGATCTATGTACCTGTGCATTCACCAATATCACACTGCCTTAATTATATATGTCTTGAAATCTATTAGATTGATTCTTCCTACTACATTCCCATTAATCAATTTCATTTTAGTTTTTCTAGGTCCTATGCCTTTCACTATAGATTGTAAAATAAGCTTGTCTATGCTTGTTATTTTTAAATTCTGAGATTTTGATAAGAATTGCATTCAGTTTATAGATGATTTGGGGTTAACTGACATCATTTTAATATGGAACCTTTCAATTTGTGAACACAGTGCATTTTTCCATTATTTACTTCTGTAATTGTTAAAATCTCATCACATGTAAGGTATGGATTCTGCACACATTTTGTCAGGTGTATCCTTATGTGTCTGTTTTTCTTTGGAGCAATTGTAAATGGCATTTTGTTTCAACTTTCAGGTTCTCCATGTTCCTTGTTAGTATAAAGAAAGGTGACTAATTTCTGCATGCATTGATCTTATTTCCTGTTACATTTTTAAAATAATTTGTTAGTTCTAGGAAGATTTTTTTGTAAATTATCTGGGATTTTCTACATAGACAGTCATGGCATTTTTAATTAGGGATAATTATACTTCTTTTTAATCTGGATGCCTTCACTTCCTTTTTGCTTATTGTTCTGGCTTAGATTTCCAGTACTAAATTGAGTAAGAGTGATGAGAATGGACATCCGTGCCTTACTCTCCATCTAAGGAAGAAAGCATTCAGTCTTTCGCTATTGACTATAATGTTAGCATATAGGATTTTACTATGTTCTTTATAAAGTTTTTGCTGACAAATTTTTTCTTCCTTCTTAACACTCCAAAATTCCTTAGTTTAGTGTTTTTCTCTACTTATAGAATTTCCTTTATTCATTCTTTTAGGGAATGCCTATTAATGACAAATCCTCTTAGTTTTTCTTCATTTTAGAGTGTCTTATTTTATACTTTATTCCTTAAATGTAGTTTGACTTGATATAGAAATCTATATAGAGTTCCATTCTTTCACACTTGAAAAATATGGTTTTATTATTTTTTTCAGCCTTCATTGTTCCCAGAGAGAAATCCACAAATAATGAAATTGTTTTTCCTGTATAGGTAAGGTGTTTTATTCTTTTTCTTGCTTTCAAGAATTTTTTTTTTGTCTTTAGTTTTCAGAAGTTTGACTATGACATTTCTTGGTGTAGTTTTTTGGGTTTATCCTATTTGTGATTTGTTCAGATTCTGGAATATGTAGGTTTAAATATTTTGGGGAATTTTCCTCAATATCTAATGAGTACTTTTTTAACCCCACCTTCTTCCTTTTGTCTTTCTAAGACTCTAATTATGTTAGAGTCTTAGATCTTTTGTTAGATCTTTTGTTTTAATTCCAGGGCTCCCGAATCTCTCTTCATTTCTTTCCATCTATTTCCTTTCTCTGATTTTCAGACTGTGTGATTTCTATTGTTCTATCTTCAGATTCATTTTTTCTTTCCTCCGTTCACTCTGCTCTGTTATTGAGACCATTCATTGAATGTATTATTTTAGTTACTGTATTTTCAGTTCTAGAGCCTCCATTTGTTTCTTTAGATCTTGTATTTCTCAGCTGAGGCCTCCTACTCTTTCACTTGTTTCAAGCATGCTTGGAATTGATTAGGGACATATTTGTACGATGGCTGCCTTGTCAGATAATTCTAACTTCTCTATCATCTCTGCGTTATCTATTTATTATCTTTTGCATTCATTTTAGTATCTTTTTAGGTTGGAGTACAAAAACTGATTTTCAACTGACACCTGAATATTTTGGCTATATATAATGATCTCTGGCTCTTACTTAAATCTTCTGTTTTAACTTGTTTCCGTTGATACTGCGGTAGCATAGAAAGACTTGGTTCTTCCTCACTCCTGCCTGGTGAAAGTAGCAGAATAGGTTCCCCATTCTGCATGTATTGGTACCCGAGGTGAGGGCTCCTAGTCACTGTCAGGTGGTGGTGAAAGTTCCAGCTGCCAGTTAGGCCTCTACTGATAGTTTTCTGACCTGAAGAGGTAGGAGTGCTTTGTTATTGCTCTCTGCATTTCCTACCCTGACCCAACAGGAGTGGACAATGTCTTCAGTGAAGCTCCTCTGTAGCAGAAGTCCTAACTCTCCACTAGGCCTCCTTTGTCACTCCCTGGGTGATAAGAGGAAGAGTTGCATCATTACTGGTAAATGGAGAAAGAAATCCAGACTCCCCACATAGACTCAATTGACACAGTAAGAAAAGGTCTCATTGTTATCCAGAGCATATGAAAGTTTCAGTTCCCTGCTGGGCCTTCTCTAACACTGCCCACCATAGTATGTGGTTTCTGGGGTGCATCATTACAGATTTAGGAAGGTTGATGTTTAGGCTCCTTATTTGGGTTTTCTGTGGTGTCCAACTGGAATAAATCTCTTATTTTCTAAAAGTTTTTGGTTGATCTAGGCTTCCTCTTCACTGGCCCTATGTTTAGAGAGAATAGGTTTTGTTAGAGAATTATTTGTCTGTGCTTTTTGGCATTTTTAGGTTGCCAACTTCTTTAGCTGCAAGAGTAAGATATGTGTGGCAAAAGTGAACCCAAGGAGCTCAATACCATGCCATTTTTTAAGGTCTTATGGTTCCTAGCCTGCCCAGTTTCTTATCTCTCCCTTTTCAGTGTTCATATGTTTGTTTTAGATATAATATTCAGGGTTTTCAGTTGTTCTTATAAGATGAAATCTACTCCATCTTCTCAGAGGAGGTGGTTGTGGTGTCACTTTTAAAAATGGTCAAGTATATATGTTTAAGAAGTTTAAACTTAGATATAATGTGGAATGCAAGAACTATTACTCTGAAGTCTTATAGAGTTCAAACTCCAATCAACTAAGGCAGAGTGTTACTTCACTTAACAGGGTTGATTAGAACAACATAAAGCTGAAAGGCATGGTCTAACAATGAATTGAATATTAAGTACCTCTAACTGCGGTAGGGAGAGAATTATTGAAAAGTTAACATGGAAGGTATTCCTGGGAAATAATATAAGTAAGGAAACTGGGGAAGAGGACAGAGACGATATCTTGTTCTCTTTAGTGACATAGTTTTGTTGAAAATAAATCAAATATCTTTCAAATTTCATGTGTTAGGAAAGAATTTTCTATTCTCCTTAAGATAAAAGACATTTCATTAATTTACTTATCTCAAACTTTAAATAAATAATTAGAACCTGCCAAGAAATATAAGAGTCACAAAAGGCCTGAAAGCAAAAGGCTAACTAGCTATGTGAGGAAAGCAAAATAAAATATTTCAAAAGCTGTAGCAAGAAAGCAATGGCAACAGTTAAACTCTCCAAGTGATGAGTCTTCTACCCTTTTCCCACAAATAATTGTTTGAACCAGCATTTTTCATAACTGTCACTCATTGTAGAAAATGGCACATAATTCAGTATCAAATCTTGCTTTTGATTGCATACAATAGAATTGATTATCATCTGCCTAATTCTAAAAAGTAAAGCTACAGAGAACCTGATGAAGACTTGATGGCTTTTTAGAAATCTACAGTTGAGCCAGCTTTGTGTGGACTGAATAACTCTTGTGTCGGGTGAGGAACAGGAACTTCCATGAATGTAAATGATTGGCAGCATTGTTAACTATGTATCAGCCATGTGTGAAGGGAATAAAAGTAGAATGCAGAGTCCCTGCCAGCAATCTCAATCCCCAAATAAGGAAAATGTGGAAAAATCAGTGATTTATACTAATAAAATAGAGAATTGGTTAATATTTTAATTGATGTGCTATGTGATATTATCACTGTACCATTTTTATACTATGTAGAACTTATAATCCTTCAAGACATAAGACAAGATTCTCTAGTTTTGCACATGCCATACTTTAGGTATAGAATATTTTTCCCTGCACTTGATTTATATTCTCAATACAGAGAGTATTTAGCACATGTTCAAATATATTGGTATTTAGCACATCAATCCTTCATGAAAGTAAACCTTGGAAGTGACTTCCTTACCAGAAAATTCATTTATCCTTTTTAATCTTCCATCACGCATTTCACCTTATAATGGCTGAATAAAAAGCCACGTTTGGCCACTAGGCTTTCATTCAGCAGATCTGTGAGTTTGCTTTATTAGTTTATAGTATTTCCAACGTCTTCTCCCCAGAATATCATCTAAAAATTTAAATATACAGGTGGAAAGTAGCCAGACCATATATAACAATGGAAACATAACCCACAACTTCTGTAGTAACCATTCAGAAAGCCAAGGAACAGCCTCTCAGCAACGGGCCCCAAACTGTCAAGACTTGGACGAGGGCTGCAGCTTCCCTATCCTTCCACCTTTGCTTCCGGTGCAGGACCAACAAGAGACAACCAAATATCCTCCACAAACCAGTCCCACAGAATGCCCTGCTTCTGGCTCGGCCACCTCGAGCTTCCCTGTGCCCAAAGCCTCTAACAGAGCATATTGAAATTTCTGTTTCTTCACTACATTACTTTGTCACTCACCTCTCTGTCTTTGAATATCTGACAAATGCAATGATAATGGCTGATGCCTTCACTCTAACAAGCTTAGAATAAATGGCTTGTTTGTCCTCATTTGGTAGTTCATTTATTTCCATATGTTCCTGCCTTTCCATTTGCTAGCATCAATTTCAAAACACTTAATTTTAAGTCACTTTCCCAAATAAGCCTGGCTTATTTCATAAGCTGTCATGTCTCTATTTTTATAGAGATTCAGCATAAATTCAACAGATTGTGGAGTTGGTCTTATTTTTTCAACATAAGATTCTGTCCATCATTTGTTAGGTATATACACAAATTTTTCACTTTGTGGTACTAATCAAATCTAAAGAGTGAAATTTAGATTTGATTCAGGATTTGTCGATTTTTTCTGTATATGTCTTTCTCTTAGTGAACAAGTATAAATATACTCTTAAATGTACTTATGTCCATTTTGTGTTTGTCTGTCAAACATTATGAGTATAGACATCACATGACATATTATTATGATAGTATGTATCCTTTTCTCCAGATTACCACAACTTTGACCATGTCAAATATCAATTTAAATACATGTAAAGGATTTCTAGTTACAGTCTTATTGGATTCTACAATATAGTTTTATGAGTTATATTATTTAGGAATGTTGGATGTTACTTGAAGTGCCTACCTACAAAGTAGCCATCCAAAATAAAAGTAATTTTTATTATCTAAAATATTTTTAGATCATTGCCCCTAAAAAAAATTGTAAATGTCTTCCTACAGGAAGTAAATTTAATGCCTAATTATTAAATATCTTTTTTTACTTTTATTTTTGTCATATATGTTTCTTCAAATTTTGCTGCCTAGAACATCATTAATGTTTCCTTTTCCATTTTATGATTAATTGCCATTCTCTGATTTGTATTCTGAATAGTCTATGGAAGGCAATGTTTAACGCTTTAGCATTTAGCACATGTTCAAATATTTTGGCATCTAGCATATTAATCCTTCATAAAAGTAACCCTTGACAGTAACTTCCCCACCAGAAAACACACTTTTTTCTTTCTATCTTCTGTCATGCATTTCACCATGTAGTGATGAAGGAGCCACATTTGGCCACTTGGCTTTCATTCAGCAGATCTGTAGGTTTGTTTTATTGGCTTATAGTATTTCCTCTGGAACTTTAGTCCTAATAGAAAATTCTCCAGATTCCTTCTTACCACCTAAATGTACTCATTGTGGAGGGACCCAGGGTATACCTCAGTGATAAAGGAATAGCACATAACTTGAGAAGGCATGGCTTAAAGACTGATTTAAGATGCCAAAGCCTGGCCCTATTAGTATCAAAGGGCCAGCTATCGTAAGAATTTTATTTATTTATTTTTCCCATCACTAGTTATCCAGCTGATACCCTCTCCCACCGCCACCTATCCTCCCCCACGTCAATCACGACACTGTTTTCTGTGTGGATGAATTCTTTCTCCTTTTCTTTTTTGTTCAATCCCTCTCCTACCCCAACACCCCCCAGAGCTATCAGACACAGACTCATTTTTTATTTTTCAATTACAGCTGATAGTCAATATTATTTTACAGTATTTAAATCTTTTGAGTTACTTATAAAAGTACATGTAAAGTTTTGCGATGCCTCAGCTTTGCTGAAACTGATCAGATAGGCCATTGGCAGTAAGACACAACGGCTCGTGTGTGCAAAGCTGTCTTTTGTTGTGCAAGATGATACCGTGCAACCAGGATACCCCTCAGCTGAATCGTTAACAATGAAAACTGTGAAACAGTCTATGTTAAAGATTTCATAGCCAGAGGAGTTATGGAAGCTTAAATATCACCATTAGAAGAAAATGAATTTCCTCCCTATCTAATTGCCTTACTCGTTAACTCAGAGACAGATACACGAGTCACGAAATTTTGAAATTCCATTGTGGTAGGTTGAAGAGTGTCTCCCTGCCACCAAATATTTATGTCTACCCAGGACATCAGAGTATGACCTTGTTTGGAAACAGTGTCTTTGCAGATGTGAGTAAGTGATGGATGGAGATGAGATCATATTGGATTATGGTGGGCCCTAAGGTCAATGAGTGTCCTTCTAGGAAGCAGAAAGGAAGACACAAATAGAGAAAAGAAGATAATTTGAGCTTGAGGAAAATAAGACATTGGAGTGATGCTGCATGAACCGAAGAATGCCAGGGGCCACCAGAAGCCGGAGAGGTGAGAACGGATTCTTCCCTGGAGCCCTCCAAGGGAGCACAGCCCCAGCGCCACCTTCACGGCGCATTTCCAGCTTCCCTAACTGTGAGAGCATGAACGTCTCTTCTCTGAAGTCACCACGTCTGTGGTCATTTGCTATGGAAGCCTTCGAAAACTAATACAACCATGCAAGAAAAACCAGGAAAGGATTTTGCTTTATTTTCATCATTGGGCAGACAGCTTTTTGAAATATTTTTGATCATTTTGTATATATCTTTTGTACACTGACTGTCCAGATGTCAGACTTTATAAGCAGCTTTCCCATTACTCTCATCCCTATTTTACCAAAAGGTTTTTGTAGGTGAATTTGAATTCCCCTCAACAAGTTGATTTTAACTGGTCGAAATGGTCCAGTCTAGTTCTAAGGTAGAATAATATAGATAAGTGGATCGATCAACCAGTATTGCAAAGTGAAAAAGAAAAATCCTCCTTATAGGCAACCTTACTTTCTTTGTACTTCCCATTCTTAGATTGGGTTAAAAGATTTTTATTTAACATAAAAATAGATAAATACTTTGCTATTCTCTAAATGTCTTCCTCCAAATTTTGTTTTTCTTTAAGTTGCTAATGGAAGCTATCTCTTTGATTCAGTGTATTATCATGTTATTCTTGATTGATTGAATAAACCTACATTCAGCAATTTGATTTTTTTTAAGAATATTTTTTACTCAAATAATATTTTTAAAAGAATATTTTTACTCAAAGAACCATCACTCTGCCCTGGCTGGTGTAGCTCAGTGGATTGAGCACGGGCCTGCAAACCAAAGGATCACAGTTCCATTCCCAGTCAAGGTACGTGCCTGGGTTGGAGGCCAGTTCCCAGCAGGGGATGCATGAGAGGCAACCATACATTGATATTTCTCTCCCTCTCTCCTTCCCTTCCCCTCTAAAGATAAATAAATAAAATCTTTAAAAAAAAAAGAACCATCACTCTTATGAATAAAAAAGTTGCCTTGGCCAAAGTGGCTCAGCTGGTTGGAGAATTGTCCCTTATACCAAAAGGATGCAAATTCGATCCCTGGTCAGGGCACAAACCCAGGTTGCATGTTCGGTCCCTGTTTGGATACATATAGAAGACAACTGATCAGTGTTTCTTTCTCATACTGATGTTTCTCTCTGTCTCCCCTTCTCACTCTTTAAAAGTCAATAAACATACCCTGGAGTGAGAATTTAAAAAAAAAAGGAAAAAATGCTCCCAATATGAGAAAACTCTACAACTACTCAAGTGGCACAGAAAAATAAAATTTAAAAAACAGATGATAATTGTAATCAACTTGTGTTTCATATGGAAAAACCAAGGCCCTATTCATGGGGTCTACAAGCACCTCAAAGCTCTAGGTCAAGAACTTCTTAAAAATATATATAAAGGGCATAGAAAAAATAGGCTTTATTATTCGACATTTGTAGATCTGCTAACAAGAATTTGAAACTGAATAGTCTAGAATAGTTTAATAGTCCAGAGCAGTTTTTCCTGCACCTGAGTTGAAAGTCAGTAAGAATACCAACAAAGAGACTGAATCACTCTGGTATTCTCTTGTAATAAATAGTAGAAAGACAGCTGGTATAAAAAGACTTTTATATAGCAAGAATGTTGAGGATGGTCATTTCAAATAAAGTTTTTTTTTTGTCTGGGTCGTGCTTCATAGGTCCACTGTGGTCTGTCATTTAGAATGAATTCTTCCTACTCGCATCTCTGATTGCTCAATTGTTGTTACTGTTTGCACTGCAGTTTCTTTACTCCAGCGAGATGCCATTTCCTTCTATATTCGTGTTGGTGTGGACCTTCTGAAGCGAAACGCTGTCCTGGCATGCAGTCCCTGCTGTATCGCAGAGATGTGTGGTCTCTATAAAGCATCTCACATATGCAGGCTTACATAGCCAAATTGGGCACCATCTGGGTTAATACAAATAAAGTTGTAACAAATCATTCACTATATAACAAAATTTCATATAAATTTATATGAATTCTTTTTTCTTTCCTTACCACATGGATGTTTCTGGATAGATCTATGGTTTTGTAAATCCAAGCAAGGTTATTTGCTAATGATAATCCCATGATTACAGTTTTGTTTGCTAGTTGTTTTATGTCTCATGTAAAAATGCCCTTTTTTTATTGCTAGCAAGGGAGTCTTGATTTAAAACCATTTAATACATTGCCTTTTTTGCAGATGGGTTTTGTCCATCCACTTTGCTTCATCATGTCTAAATTCCAGGATAATAGCATTTTAATAAGATGCCTGACGATAAAAAATGATAATGTTGTATTTTAAGCGACTTTCACCTTTACACAAGTGTCATACGTACATATATCTTCTTTTCTCACAATAAAAGAAGTATCCTCAAGTTCAAAAAACATGAAAGGAAAGGTTTTATTTTTACCTTTCTCAAATATCTTCCAAGAGAAAACCAATGACAATACTTCATGAATAGGTGATAAACAAGAACAGATATTGGGGATTGGGGAAGGGAAGGCAACAAGCCATTTCCCATCTGCTGCATTGGGAAGGAATTAACTGGGTCTCCTTGGCTAACACCCTTCTCCTCTAAACCACCATGACTTCGCAGGAAGCGCCTCTTCACACAGTTTGGGATCTCTGTTGAATACAGATTTTGGATAGACCTGGACATAAGTTATGGTAAGGAACTGTGACAAGATGACATAAGTGGAACCATTCTAAAACAGAGCTAAGGCAGACATTCCAGAGGAACTGCCTTGCACATCTTATTCCTCAAACCCTTCAAATGTTTGACATGGGCCAAATAAGCCTCGGACTGAGCCTAAACCGCATTTTATTCTAAATAGCTGTTTGCAAAGCGAACAGGAAAGCAGACCCCCTGACCACAAGGATCCATGATTATGAGCATTATTTAGAATTGGCACCATCATGCATAGCTAAAGAATAGCAGCTTACTGGCACCTATAGAAACTCCGTCCTTGGCTTACGAGCACCAATAGAAATTCCTTTCTTCTATTTCTGTAGTTATTTCCTTCCCCTTTCTCATAGAAACCCTCACCTTCGCCCTATAATCAGAACACTATTTGAGTTTCTGCCTGAGTCAGCATCTCCTGAATTTGATCTTAAATAAATGTGTCTTGCCCCGCCCTTTGGCTTTTTATTTTTAGGTTAACAGACAAATGGACAATAGCATCTTAACATAGCCTTCTTCTTGGGGGTTCCCCTACTCTTATCATACTTTAGTGAAACTATTTGTTTAATCTCTGTTGTCTACAAGACTGTAAACTCAGTGTCTTTGGAACAGGGTATGTTGATCACGTGAAACAACAACAAAAGCTACTTAATTAGGTACGAAGGGAAACAAAGGAATCTCAGGAAACACAGCCACAAGCTGTGCCTTACAGGAATCTCAAAGTTGTCACTCCCAAAGTTGTCACACGTACACTCTCTTCCCTTCCTGCCCACACGGTGTTTCACGCTCGTTTCAGTTTCTGTGTCTGCTTCCTTCTCTCAACCCACAAGATAAATAGGGCAAATATTATCACACCAGTTTACAAACGTCTAAGGTCAGAGGGCTGCTGAAATTAAAACTGAAATATTCATACATTTCAGCTTTGTGCTCCTACTTTGACCCTGTAACAGTGTTCGAAATGTGAGGGATGATGCTTGAGGAATTGCTATTAGCAAGAGTCAACTGTGGCAAAGGAAAGAACAGTGGATGTGAGTGCTAATGGCCTTGGTTGGGATTTCATCTCTGCTTTGTACTCTGCAGCTAGCCAAGAGACGAGTCTCTTAACCCCATGACTTGCAGCGTTCTCATCCATGAAATTGTGGGAAATAAAACTTGTCTGTTACACACAGAATTTTGGCATTATCAAATATGATATGAAAATATTCTAAATTAAAGCATCTAGAGAAATGTAAACTATTAAAACTATCCTCTGTTTTATAAAATAGGTAACATTTTATGTCTTTGCTGTTACATTTTTTGAATGCCGTTTTGATCTCCTTGCACCTTTCTCCACCCGCCCTCCCCTCTCCTGATCACAAATCCGGAGAAGGAAAAGTGAAGCCTTTCCACATCTAACTTCCACCTAACACATTGCTCCTCAGCAGCAGCCCTTGGCTACGACACCACTAAGAATAGATGACAATATGGGAACTTTTCTTCGTGAATCCCCATCCACTGAAAATAGATAAAAATTTTCACTGTTATTATCATCAGTCTACAGTTTTATCATTAATCTTTAAAACAGTGATTCACACTCTGAAAATCAACAGATAGGGTTATAGTGCGGAACTTCAAAATGCTTAATGAGAAGTTGTGTGCATCTGGGGATGTATAGCAAACCTATGCAGGCTAGGAGCGAGCTTCCTGGTTTATAAGAAATTATATTAAATAATCTCTGACTAACTTCATGAGTAGTTGAACTAATTACTATATCATTATAATTCATATGATACATTAAAAAATGGGGCTCATGAGAAAAGAAATAAAAGCATCTTCTGATAGTGAAAAGTTGTAGAAACATGGCATTCTAGTCTATAAAATAAACAGGCTCGTAACCGACATGAGAATGTCCTGGGAGGAAGGAACCACATCACTGTAGTTTCTCATTGTGGGAGCAGCTTCAAAGTACAGTCTTCATTAGGGAAATGCTCTGCATAGAAGGAAAAAGTGAAAAGCTAAGTATGAATGTACCCTCAGAACAGAATGGGAACATGTACTAAGTGAACAGTGCCACCCGTCCTCAGAATTCACCTCCACCCATAATCTCAGAATGTGACCTTCTTCGAAAATAAGGTCTTTGCTAGTGTAATGAGTTAAGATGAGGTCATACCGAGTTCGGGTAGACCCTTAATCCAATGACAGGTATCCTTATATGAGAGAGACTTGGAGACACAGACCATGAGACACAGATACACAGACACACAAGGAAGAAGGCAATGTGACAATGGAAGCAGAAGCTAGAAAATGGCAATGAAGTATTTCTCCCTGGAGCCTTCCGGGAGAGCATGACCCTGCCGACACCTTGACTTTGTACCTCTAGCCTTCAGAACTGGAGGGGAGCAAAGGGGGAAAACTGGGGCAAGCGTAATAATGTAGACAATAAAATATTTCTAAAAAAGAACTGTGAGCCCTGGCTGGTGTAGCTCAGTGGACTGAGTGCGGGTCTACGAACCAAAGGGTTGCCTGTTTGATTCCCAATCGGAACACGTGCCTGCGTTGGGGGCCAGGCCCCCGGTAGGGGGCACACAGTAATCTTTCTCTCCCTCTCTTTTCCTTTCCCTTCCCCTGTCTCTAAAAGTAAATAAATACAATCTTTTAATTTTTTTTTAAAAAAGAACTGTGAGACCAGAAATTTCTATTGTTTTAAGCTACCTAGTTTGTGGTATTGATTATGGAAGCCCTAGGAAATTAATGCAGAAGTTTTGAAAATTATTGTTTACCAATTAATAAGCTTAACTCCTCAAGTTGAAACCACAAACATAGAGCAGTTGTATGTCCCAGAATTATTTTTGCTTCCTGTCAGGTTTAAATTTTCCAAAGTCAAGCAGCAAATCCCTAATTGGGCCCACAAATTAAAGTGAGTTGCCCAAACATGATAGTGCAATTTTCCAAAGTATTTAATTTACTTAGCTCCTTGATTTGTTTACACTCAACGCATCTAAGTCATTCACTTGTGTAAGTGATGTATTTATACACAACCCTCTGTGTATATGCATATATTTATGTAGATTGTACACAGGAAAGTGATTTCCTTTTTTCCAGATTCAACACTTTTCTAAATGTAGTAGAATCTCCAATAAGACGGCAGCCATCAGTTAAACAGCCATTAAATTGAGATGGATTAACTTAGGCAAAAACTTGCTAAAATACACCGTTACAGAACAGTGTATTTTATCTGTTGCATATATACCACAATGTAGTTTATGATTTTTTTCCTTCTTATTCCAGGTTTATTGATATACCAGGCATGTAATACTATATAACTTTAAGGTATACAGCGAAATGATTTGAAATATAAAATATATGTGTGTGTGTGTATAGCAAATGATCACCACCAAAAGGTTAGTTAATACATTCACCATCTTACTTTTTTGTGTATGTGATGATAATAACTTTTAAGATCTAATCTCACAGCAATTTTCAAATATATAATACACTATTAAGCTACAGGCACTTTGCTATGCAATACATCCCCAGAACTTACTCATCTTTAAACTGAAAATTTGTAAACTTTGACTACCTCATCCATCTCTCCCTCCCCCGATCCCTGGTAACCACAAATCTACTATTTTTATGAGTTTGGTTATTTTAATTCCTCACATGAGATCATATGATATTTGTTTTTCTTTGACATTTCTTTCACTTAACCATAATGCCCTCAGATCCCATCTATGTTGTTGCAAATGGCAAGATTTCCTTCTTTTTTGTGACTGAATTATATATATAGGTAATATGTATGTGTATGTGCATATACGTGTGTGTGTGTGTGTGTGTGTGTGTATTTTGGATACTAACCCCTTATCCAATATATGCTTTGCAACTATTTTTTCCCATCTGTAGGTTCCCTTTCCATTTTATTGATTGTTTCTTTTATTTATGCGTAAGTTTAGTTTGATATAGTCCCATTTGTTGACTTTATCTTTTGTTGTTTGTGCTTTTGGTGTTATATCCAAAACTTTATGGTCAAGGCCAATGACAATAAGCTTTTCCCATATATTTTCTAAGAATTTTACAGTTTCAAGTCTTATGTAGAAATTTTTAATCCATTTTGAGTTAATTTTTGTGAGTAGTCTTATTCTTTTGCAGTGAACACCCAGATGTCCCAAAACCATTACAGAACAGACTATCACCATTAAATATTCTTGGCAGCCTTGTCAAAGATTAGCTGACCATATATGTCTCGGTTTATTCCCGGGTGCTATACTCTGTTTCAGTGGTCTTTGTTTCTCCTGTGCGCCAGTACTAAACCTTTAATCACTGTACTGTATAATACAGTAGTATACTTTGAATTCAGGGAGTACGGTGCCCCCAGCTTCCTACTGCTTCCTCAGCATTGCTGAGGATATTTGATGTCTTTCGTGATTCCGTCTGAATTTTAAGATTGTTTTTTCTATTTATGGTAAAAAAGCCATGGGACTTTTCATGGGGATTGCACTGAATTTATAGATTGCTTTAGGTCATGGGGACATTTCAACAATATTCATTATTTCAATCTATGGACACTGGGTGTTTTTTATTTATTTTTGCCCTTTCAATATCCTGTATCAATATCTTATCATTTATAGTGCACAGATCTTTCACTTCTTGGTTCAACTTTTTTTTCCTAAGTGTTTTGTTATTTTTGATGCTATCGTAAATGGGATTGTTTACTTTTCTTTTGTCACTGTATAGAAACACAACTGACTTATATTAATTTTGTATTCTGCAACTTTACAAAACCCATTTATTAATACTAACAGATTTTTGGTGAAGTCTTTAGAATTTTCTATATATAAATTTATGTCATCTGCAAACGGTGACAATTTTACTTACTTCTTCCCAATTTAGATGCCTTTCATTCCTTTCTTTTCTTTTTCAGGAAAAACCTTATTTTGTACTCTACTTAAAACTTTTCTGCAAGTTTGTTATTCTCTTTTTTAAAACAGCTACATTATTTCTGAGAATGTAAACAATGATAAAATAGAAATTTTACTTGCATGCCAAAAATACTTTGGTTTAAGATCTGATCCTGAATTCTAAAGACAAAACAAAAAAATCATTTGTAAATGTATGCAGAAGTAATGCCTATATTGGAGGGGCCAGCGATATTAATCAAATTTGTAAAAGAAGGCAGTATAAATCACAATGCAAAATTGCTTTATTATAATTCTTAAAATACACAGGGTCTAAAGGGATCAACTATTCAAAATTATTGGTAGAATGTTCTTCCCTGCAAGGAAGATATTTAGTGGAAGTTCTAAGTAAATCAGTAGAGGATGTTGGGTAAACACGGGGCAGGAGTTAGAGCAGCGGTGGCAAACACAAGGCCAACGGGCCGAATCCGAATCCGCCCCTCCACTGTTTTTAATCCAGCCCAGCACCTTGTTTCCACCCTGTGACAGTGCTGAGCTCCTTGCCCCTAGTTGAGGCATAGTTACATTTATACAGCCCTAAAATTACATTCGGCCCTTTGAAGGCAACTACAAGGCTGATGTGGCCGCTGGTGAAAACGAGTTCGACACCCTTGAGTTAGAGGATGTAAAAGCTAATGGCATTAAGCTGTTATAAACACATACATATTTATTCTGTATGTATGGAAGTCATGGGCTTTAAGAAGATTTGGGTTCAAATTCTGGCTCCAGGTTTTATTTATGTGATTTTGAGCAAGTCAATTAGCCTCTCTAAGCCTCAGTTTCTTCACTCAAAGAATATTGTAACTTTGCAAGACGAATTTGTGGATTAAACCACCCAGTGCACATAAAAAAATTAGCACATAGCTTATACTAAATAAATGCTAACTTGTAGTTACTGCCTTTACCTTGCCAGCTGTGTGACAGAATAATCGCTTTGAAAGGCAAAGGTTCCTCCCTTCTAGATGGTCTGGAAAATACACTGGTAAATTCTTCCCATTTCTCTTGCTATCTCCAGCCTACCTGATAATTTTCCACCTTGAGTTAACTCAGTATTTTTGCCAATTGGGTAAATCACTATTGACAGGTTAGAAATTTAGAAAAGATAATACAACCATTCTTTTATAAAATGCCTAACCAAATGCCTGAAATATATTAGGGGCTGAAAAAAAAATTTGATGAATTATTAGCTACATGAAGAAATGATAATCAAGAACAGAATCCAAAAGTCTTCAAAATTCCTCAGTTTGCATATATGGACTTTCAGTTAGAACAGATTACTTTTGTAGTTGTCTAAACTTACTCATTAGACATAGTCTTAATTTGTTTTCTTAAATTATAATCTTAGTTTAAAGTTTGTGAGTTATTTTGAAAATCTTAGTTAACTTTTGGACATTCAGAGATAAAGCTTAGCCAAAAAAGTTTATTCTGGACAACTCATTTCCTGGGGACTGCAATGCAGGAGTGTTAACGCCATAAAATGCAGGCTCAGTGTATGAAACAGCATCGTACATGCCTAATACTCCAGTATCCTTTCCAATAATGCCTAAATTATTCCCTAGGTTGCTCATTACATATGCACTATATTACAACAACCATTTGGGATACAGTATTCATGTTTCATTGATGTTTATAGACACTAATGTGACTAACATTTACTCATAGTAACAACGGAGAAAGAAAACATTGCAATTAAGAAACAGCTCGTACACAAATTTGTAGATATCTAGGAAGAGTTCAACTATTTCACGATTAAATGTTTTAAAGTATGATTAATATCTATAGCAAATATGGTTTTAAACTACAGTATTACTTCCCTATTAAAAGCAAATGCCCTTTTTCTTCCTTTTGAGGAAAAGAATTGCTGCCAGATCTCCACAGCTTTTCTTTCCTCACTTCAATCCGTTTTACTCTCTGAGCTCAATGCAAAGAGGGCAGGAGAAGTAATGTCGGAGAGCCAGACGATGATGATAAGTTTTTCTGAGTGAGTGGACACAGCTAATTTGCACATCATTGTTCTTGGGGCCAGGCACTGAACAATGAAGTCTTTTGGAGCTCGCCCTGAAATCACCTCATCAGCACAACAAGCAGGTTAGCACTAAAATCCTACCCCTAGTAGGCTTAGTCAGCCTCACATTAAGCCACTTGTCATTTCCTCCAAAATCCTAACGAGGCCCTGGGACGTGGAAGTAATCCATCCACCTTTTGCTTTCTGAGGGACTGAAGCTCTCAAGGTCTCTTACCAAACAGGTTTTAAACGGCTGGGGTCGGGGGGAAATCCCACTTTTTCCTTCATACAAGTAGCAACATCTGAGGACAGACTCTGTGTGTCCAACAAGAGAAACGATATCATACGCATTGTTCTTTTAACCCATATTCAATCACTCGCATCATGTAAATAGCAGCTGTTTTTTATCTCCTACCACTCTTTGATAAAGCTTTATGATGTTAATTAATGTCACTGCTAGTGGTGTCCTGGGCTCTATATCTTGCAGTTGGTACTGGCTAGGGGCAGAAAAGCAACATCTGCCAGGAAATATTTATTTATTCAGTAGACTTTCAATTGGATAAAAGTGCACAAAAGTGCAAATCCTTCAGTAAAATAAATCATTTGCAGGTTGCGACACTAAATAAAACTGCAGAACATGATTCCCACTCCTCCTGCTCTTAATGCTTACATCCTGGCAGAATGCACCGAAATCGTTGAATTCCTTACAGTTTCCAATCACGTACCAAGCACAGCCCAATTGTGCTACAACCTAGCATACCTACCATTTGTCACTGGCCTCAGATGAATAGGCTTTTTTTGAATTGATTATATAAATAAGTGAAGGAACTGTCATAAGCTAAAGGATTTATTTTTCTTCAATTTTTAGATATTTTCTCCCCTTTTGCAATCTACTGTATTAATTTCCAGCTATGAATATTGCATGTGCTTCTCCAGTTAATTATTTATGTTGCTGAAACAGGGCACTTACTGTGCCTTCTAGGATTCCAAGTTGAACACAATTCCTAGCTATGCACAGAGAGGAATTAGAGTTCATAGAGAATTGGGGGTTGTAGAAAATATTTTAGGCTTTTAAAAAATTTAATATTCACCAATCCAATTTTTTCCTACAAAGTAATTCAATCTGTCACTCTCATCACTGTTCTCTGAATGTCACTCATACATTTAAAAATTCTCTTGCAACCTCTCACCATAGAGATGACCAGCAAAACTGCAGAGGTCTAGCCTACACCACACCAACTGATCGACAGACAGTGACTCAGGACTACAAAGACTCCAAGTTTAAATTTTTTTAAAGTATAAAACTCTTCTCAATCAGAGCCTCGGGTTATCAGAAATACTCCAGTCCTCCTAGAAGTAGTCTTTCCGAAAGCCTGCATCAACCTTAGAGAAAAAGAAATCTGGTTGTTTACCTAGAGGGGAAACCTGAAAGGAGTTCTCCGTGGAAGTCCCTGCAACCGCTCTACTTAGTATACCTATTTAAAAAGTGCTCGATTAATTTCTGGGGAGTTTGAGTTCTCATTTTCTGATAGAATGCATTAAAGAGAGAAATGGCTAAAGATGAGCCGTGAAAAAGAGAAATTAAGCTAGAAGATTGGGTATTCTACTCACGGCAAACTGGATTTCTAGACACTGTAAGAATTATTGCCAGGGATAGG
Organism: Carollia perspicillata; assembly: GCA_004027735.1. Classification (NCBI taxonomy): domain Eukaryota; kingdom Metazoa; phylum Chordata; class Mammalia; order Chiroptera; family Phyllostomidae; genus Carollia; species Carollia perspicillata. The sequence continues at coordinate 18,646 of PVKM010009119.1, read as the reverse complement.
CTTGGGTGGCCTCTTCTAAAAAAAAAGAATACAAAGTTGGATGCAAGGTGAATATTATTTAGAATGAGAAAAAAGTCACAATAAAATATAAATTTTTAAAAGCTGGCAACTAAACATTACATAAAAACAAAAATAACATAGCATTTTATTCATTAATAACATAATATATCTCTATAGTATTTTTATTTCTTACATTTTGCAGACTACATACTCTTGATCATTTATTCCTGTGGTAATAATTTTTTAAAACATAGCTAATTTGGTTTTCCTCTAAATCACCTCAGCATGAGTAATGGATATTTCTTTTCGACGGATAATATAGAAACATTTCTTTCAATTTCAAACTTGTTTTTGGTAATGTTAATGTTAATGTAAATTTGTATGATTGTTTACAAATTTGGGACAATTCCTAATAAATAGCATTTGCATACACACACACACACACATATATATGAATGCTATATATGTAAATGATATATATGAACTATATATACAAATGATATATATATGTGTGTGTGTGTGTGTGTGTGTGTCTGTATATATATGAACTGAATGATTTGGAGGACTTTTCCACAGGCAAAGTTCTGCTGCTGCTTCTTATCTTCTACAATCCAAATACTTGTGTTGCAAAGTATCAGCATATCAGAGGGTCAGAACATTACTACAAGTTATTTCTATACTAGCACAACTAATATTACCTTAATTACAAACACAGGAAACTATGAGTCAACTAAATAACCCCACTAAAGTACACTCAACTCAGCTCTGACTTAGCAAGACTCTGAATGCCCACAGCCACTCAAATGACACTGCATGGGAGTGACAAGTCCTAAAGCTTAATTGTATTAGCTTCATGGTAAATGACAGATCTGTGATTACTGCCAGAGAAAAAAGGAAAAACACATCAAATATCTAAAAAATGCAATCACTTTTTGAGCATGGCCCTCTGAAATACAAATATGGGAGATGCTTAAATATTCAGTATTGCAAATTCAGCCAGTGCTACATTAATAACAGAAAATAAAATATTTGTAATATATTGTACTAAAGAATAATTAAGAAACTGCTCCCATGTGTACTATGTCAACATATTCAGGTGACCTTTATAATTTCTTTATTATATTTAGAGGATTGGCTGAATTATTTCAGTGTTATGTATGATTACATTGATGAATCAAAAAACAGAACGTTTGCAAGAAATTTTTAAGAAATACTTTAAAAGGCAAGAAATTCTAAGAATTCTAATTGAATCCTAATTCAATGAACAAAAATCAATTTCTAAGTTTGCAAGCAATGAAAATAGAGTTTCGCCTTTGTAGCACCCATACCTCCTACGAAGGGTATCTCTGAGAAAGCCTTTTTCTGAACCATCTCACCCAGTTGTTGAAACTTGGTTCTTTTGTACTCTAGATGGAGCACTTAGCCTTCCACTTTCCCTTTTTCGTTTCATCAGGACTGAATTACGGTCATGGAGGATTCAGGAAAGGCTTTCTTTAGAAAGCCCTATGGGTGGTCTTCAAAAATAATAAAGGGATTCCAGCTCTTTCATATACAATGGCTCCTTCTATCCAAATAGTCACGTTCATGTGTTTTAATGACTACATTCCCAAAGCAGATTGAGTCTCCTGGTTTCCAGTTCATTAATAAAGAGCAAGTTAGTTCTTCATCATTTCAACTAGTCCAAGGATGTTTCTTAAAAAGGGTTTAAAAAAAAAAGACAAAGTAGGAAAGAAAGACAACCAACAAACAAGAGTGAAGTTGGCAAGCCTCGTGGTCATTAACTATGCAGTTGTCATGGGCTTGCTCCCATTGGCTCTGTATTTACTGTCATGGCTGCATGTTCCAGCAGCAGTGATTTTCAGGGGTTTTACAATGTTTTTATTCTTTCTTTTAAATCAGGTTTGTTACTGACTCACTGATACATTAAGTATTCTGTAAATTCCCAATGATAGATAATATTATTTGCTCCCAGGGACACTGACTTAGAAAAAATTCCAAGCACAGGTATCTTAACATTTTGCATTAGCAAGCAAACTAACATTATAGAAACACACAGATTTTTAAGTTCAGAACAGTAAGTACTGTATAATTAATGGCCCATTTTACTAGATAAAAATAAAAGATCTTAAAAAAGAATCCTGTGACCACACTATAAAGTAACCCAGGATTTAAGATAATTATTAATGCTTAGACTAAATTTTACAACCTTGTATGTGTTTTGTGCAGAAAGAATGATTTATTTCTAAAATGTAAAAGTGGGATGGAAACTTTCCCTAGTGAATTTCTTTTGTGATTGAGGGGACAAGCCAGCTTCACATGCAGTAAATTATAGTGGTAAGCACTGGGATTTATTCAACTCAGCTGTAGAAAATACACCAACACCTTTTAAAAAAACAGAACAGAGAGGCAACAAAATAGCCATAATCAGTGTGTTCTGCTCCCTGAAGTAAAATAGCCATGAGATTGAAAAAGAAGTTTCTCTCTTCTAGCTTTGACAGAGGCCAGGTTTGTCCTAAGTGTTTTCCATAAGACAATGAATTCATTTATGTAAGGCAATTTTTGGCTGAGGTTAACTTTTAAAGTTCCTTTTAAGTAAATGTATCATTACCTAAAAAATGGAATGCCTTCCCTGACCTTCAGGGCATTAAAACCCATCCTCTGTGCCTTTTTATATCACCCCAGCATAGTCACCTCATAAGTATTTAACATTCAGTGTTACAATTTTTTGTTTACCAGTCTGTATCCACCATAAAAGAGAGGGAGATCATTAAAGATAGATAATGTGCTTTGTTTATCTTCGTTTCACCAGTACGGGGCCCACAGAAGGCAGTTATCAAGTACTTATTGATGGATGGGTGGATGAGTGGATGGTTGGTTGGGTAGATCCATATAGAGAAAGGATAGATGAGTGAGTAAAGTAGAATCATCCAAAGATATTCTATGTTTTGAAACCAAGTAATAATCATCTTTTTATAGACATAGCTGTCTATACATTTAAACAATGATAAATAACTCCCAAAGTGCTTACGAGACATCAAGTAAAACGAACAAGACATTTCTGAAATTCCCGCTGCCAAAAAAGAACACTTTGAGGAAAAGTGATGTAAGACAATAATTATAAGTTATATTACTAATATCAATAATAACCCACAATTGTGGAGGATTGCCTATCCACTTGGAGAGTATTAATTGCTCTTCATGCATTACTTCTCCCAACTCTCATATGCCTACTTGCTCATGGGGAAGCTGAGGCAACAGAGAGGTCCTGTAACCTTCCTAAGGTCACAGAGTAAGTGAGAGAGCTACAGCTTCGATTGAGACACTCTGGATACGAAGTTTGTGTCCTTAATCACTAAGGCTGTATTCTTTGGGTAGAGAAACAAAAAAGGAAATATTACCAATTATTACCAAATTTACCCGCAATGTATTTTCTGGCTGTGAGCCAAAGTTACTGACAATGAAAAGAGAATTATTTCCAGAAAAGAGCATCAAGTTCATATTTTCATCAACTGAAAAATGAACTCATTGGAATATCATGTTTTCACTTGATACTTCTTTATAGCCACACAGGGAATATATTCGTTCAAGAGTGTTTAAAGATTATAATCGCTGTGCAAAGATAGAAAACATTTTAGACCAGGATATGGCAAATAGGTTTCAGTTTGGGGGCCAAAATGGCAACATCCTAGAGACAAATGCTGAGGCCTACCTGGGGAACCCCAGCCGTCAGTTGGTTCTGTGTGCCACCAACGCACAGTGACCCTGCTGCTGTGCGCATGCCTTGCTGTCCACGCGCACTGTGGGATAAACTTCTAGAGCACTGGTTCTTCAATCAGTCTGTACACCAGAATAACCTTTGCAGCTTTTGCAAAATTGGCACACCAGGGAAAGATAATCCCTGACTTTCATCAACTTATGGTACTCTTATGGAAAAGTTACAGAAGCCAATTGTAATGAACTGAAAACACAAAATATCTTCCCATGTCTTCATGGATAAGGTTACTACCTCAAGATAAAGACTTGAAAATACTTCTAGTTTAATTCATACATGCCTATGCAATTAAATATCTTACCTGCTTCAGGTAGCACTGCAATAAATAATCAGAAATATTAGAAGTATACATAAATTACACATGTAATTTAATTTTTAAAAATGTCTTATTTTAAACATGTAAAGTGTCAGAAAATAAAAAATAAAAGCGGGAAAAGGAAAAAAAAAGTCAACCAGGAAATATGGTCTTATGTGGTTATTGTGAATAACCATCAAATTTGGAATCAAATTTGTTAACTGCAGTTGAAGGGATATGAACAAAGTAGAGGAAGGGTAAACTTTATTTTGTATTTCCATTTCAAATGGGAAAAACTCCATATTTTCTCTAGAGAAACATTCTAAATGAAAATGTTTTCAATAACTGCAGAAGCACTATAAGAATTTTAGTTACATGGGATATGGTTTTGAGAATAAGGGAAGAGAAGAATACTGCAGAAACTTGGAAGTTGCTTTTCTTTTTTACCACCACACCAAAATAATAGAGTTCTGAAATATTAGCATGTGAAGGGTACTCTCGGAGACCTTTTGTGGCCTCCTAGAATGCAGAAAGGTTGCGCACATTTTGTCTCGCTGCTATGAATAATAAGAAGCCATGGGATCCCTTGTAGCAGTCCTGGAATAATTATGAAATAGCTGATTAAGTTCAAAGTTAGTATGGAAATCTGTTCTTTTAAAAGTCTTTAATAATCTATCTCCAGAGAGTGATAATTCTATCAAATTTGAATTAATCCATAGATAATGGCAAGGCTATTGCCCACTATTACGTGTCTATATGTGAGATATGAATATTGCATGGATTCTCCAATTTCATGTAAAAATAACTGAAAACCAGATAACAGAAAGGATTAATTGTAAACAATACAAGTTATGACAATAACCTCCAGAAAGGGATTAATCAACTTCAAACACATAACTTGACCTAATAATGATCATCAAACCACAGATAATTCTTTGGAGAACAGATTTTTTAAATGCAAGTCGCACCATGATCCCTTCATAGATCCAATAAAACATTTTTTAAATTACCTGTCTGCTATCGTTATAAAGTATAATCAGGCCCCCGTATTATCATCACTACTGCAGCCTATAGTAGAATTAATCGTTCCTCATTTCAAGTCAAAAATAGGCTCTTTGTCAGGAAACTTTAATTAAAGCATTCTAAAAGTTTCCATTTTATACAGTTAAGCACATTATTGTAGTTGGGATGGAATCACTTGTTCATTTTGCCTTTTGCTCCTGTACTTTTGGTTTTGAATCCATACATGTACATACATGAGGCCGAAGCTGCAAAACGTAAGTGGAGTTTCCAGCATATAAAGATACATTGTTCAAAAGATACCTGAAAAAAATGACAATAAAGTAGGCTTGTATTTAATATAAAAATAACTGGATTAAGGGGTTTTAATTTTTCTAACTGTGGAGATTACACATATATTATTTACACCCTTACCCATTTTTAAGTATTCAGTCTAATCGTGTTAAGTACAATCACATCGTTGTACAGCCAATCATCAGAACACTTTTCATGTTGCAAAACTGAAACCTCTTATCTTATAAATAGCAGCTCTTCATTCTTCCTTTCCCCAGTCCCTGGCCACAACCATCCTCTTCTCTCTCTCTGATTTTGACTTCTCTTGCTACCTCATGTAAGTGTGATATTACAGTGTGTGTCTTTATGGGACTGACTTGTTTCACTTACTGTAATGTCCTCCGAGTTTATTCAAGTTGTAGCATGTGTCGAAATTTCCTTTTTTTGAGTCTGAATAACACTTCATTGCATGTATGTACTTCATTGTTGATCCACTTCATTGTTTACATACTTCATTATTTAATCACTGATGGGCACTTGTGGACAGTGCTGCTGTGAACACGGGTCTACAAATACTTCTTTGACACCATGTTTTCATTTGGGAGAGGTATATGCTCAGAAGTGTGGTTGCTAGATCAAGTAGTAATTTTACTTTTAATTTTTTGAGGAACCATGAGGCTGATTTTCACAGTGGCTGCACCATTTTACATTCCTACCAATAGTACAAAGTTTCCAATTTCTCTATATCCTCACCAGCACTTGTTCTTTTCTATGTTTCTTTAAAATATAAATTGGGCTTTAACTGTCAACCTTAAATCTAATGTTTCTAAATTAGGAAATTCTAAATTATGATTTTGCAAATGATCTATCTAATAATACCTGCTGGGGATAAAATCTGAGCTTTCTTCTTTCTAAAGGAGAATGTTGTTAAAGTTGGAAGTGAAAAAAAAAACTTTTCTAACAATTATGGGCAACAGTTAAATTCCCCAACATATCTGACAGGATGTTATACACAAAGTATATGCTTAGGAAATAATTTTGTAAATAATGAGATAAAATATTTTAGCTTTCCACAAAGTTTTAAAATTCAAGGTGAATTTTATATTCCATATGATGAAGGACTTACACTTTTTAGGTCATCACTCTACCCTCATCTGTCTAATGAATGTTTACCCACTTGGTAATCTCTTTTGGTGGTTGTGAAGATTAAATAAATAATTCATGTAAAGCACCCAGAGCTGCCCATTGTAAATTTAATAAATGTTAGTTGTGATTATAAAGAGAAATAAGCAAGTGTTACTAAATACCTAACAGTGTCTTCAGCAGTGTTATTAGGCACAGTGTTTAACATCGTCAAGTAAAAATAATAATTCCTGCCTTAACAATATAGAAATGTAGTTTAATTTAAATGAAAAGAAAGATAAGCACAAAATATACAAAGGATAATTCAAGCTAGGATTAAACTACTTCCTTTTTAAATTCCCACCGTTTAACATAATGACTTTGGATAATTCTTGTTCTCTTAGTAATTCATCCTATCTTCTTTTTCCTCCACCCATATATGATTTTGACCTCAGTCAGTCAGCCATCCTCTCTTTTTACCTGTTCTCTGTGTCAGTGAGTTTACCTGGTCTCATTTCTCCAGAGTGGGGCCACTCACAACCTCAGTGTCTGCCTTTCAATATTGCCAATCCAACTACCCGCGAACAGTGAGATGGCAGTGCTATTTTGAAAGTGGATCTAAAACTTGTGTCAGTTTTAGTTGTTTGTTGTTGCTGCTGCTGCTACCTTATATAATGCCACCAAAATCTTTTCATTTCTATTCATTATCTACAGAACAAAGCCTAAAAACTTTAGTCTGTGATTAAAAATCAATCACAATGTGGCTTAAAAATAATTTTTAGCTTTACCTTCCCTGTATATACTCTAAACTAATAAAACCAAGATACATATAATTGTCTTTAAACAACTTACGATTTTCTTCTTCATGCCTTGTGTAGTTATCTCATCTCTGAATTGTCCTTTTCTTCACCTTCACCTGATGAAATCCTATTGTGATATCAAGGTCCAGCTCAAACTCTGATTCCTGCACCCCAACTGAAAATAAATGCCTCTTTTCTCCAGACCTCATGCTCTGCACTTGATCTACATCTATTCTGAGGTACCTTGTTTCTAGCAATGCTGAGTATGCACTAAACAGCCAGCCTCTATCAATGGTTTCATTGCCTTTGAGTTTCCAAAATGAATGAATGAATAAATGAATGGCTCAGTGAATGAATGAATGGGTAAAAGCAAATGTAGGTTTAAAGAATTAACTCTGTAATTGCATAGAATATAAGAAAATCTAGATTCAGGGAGTCATTCTGAAGACTATTGTATCATTATAAATATAAAATTCAATCTAAAACTGCCCAGTAGACTGTATAAGTAAGTGATTTAAACTACTAAAATATATTATTTTTTATTTTAAAGTATATCTCACATGGCACACTGATTATACTCAGCTAGCTATCTTTGCACATTCCATTTCAGAAACTAACTATATAGTGAGTATATGAATCTGCTCAAGCTGTCATAACAAAATACTGTAGACCAGGTGGCTTAAACAGTAATTTATTTTTTTCACAGTTCCAGAGGCTGAAAATTCCATGATCAAAGTCCTGCAGAGATCAATTCCTGCTGAGTGCTCCTTCTGGCATGTAGATGGCCGCCTCCTTCCCACGTCCTCACGTCATGCAGAGCAAGCTCTCTCGTCTCTCCTTCTGAGGGCATCCATGCAATCCTAAGGACCCCCACCCCCACGAGCTCATCAAATCCTGTTTACCACCAGAGACCCGATCTCCAAATGTCATCACCTTCGTATGTTAGGGCTTCCACATATACATTTGGAGGGACACGATCAGTACATAGCAGTGGGGGAGGTGAGATGTTTTAACTTCGAACATATCTGTTCTGTATTACATTAGTCATAAGTCCTTTAGCTTATTACCAGAAAAAAGCCCTAGAATTCAAGCAAATCACACTACCTACCTATTCAGATTTCCATGACTTTACCCATAGAACAACAGGAGGTGAGATGAGGGTGGAATATGTGTGTGTGTGTTTGTATACAAACATACATACATATATAACATGAAATTATACAATGTACATAAAAATTCTGATTCAAGGCCCTCCTTAATCCAGTCTCGTATAAACTTTCCAGTTCTATATTCTGCTAGAGCCCTTGTATAGGTATGTTCTCACCAAACTAGGCTGCTCTCCCATTATAACTTTTGTTAGGTCAGTAATCATAGCAGAGATGAAAAATAAGCTCTCTAAAAATTCATTCAAGCAAATGAAACCTCAGGGTCAGATTATTTTACCTAATAATTCTTTTAAACTCTTAAGTAATAGAAAATTCTCATGTTTTATGAACAGTGAACATCATTAAACAATCTTCTAATAGACTCTAATTTATTTAATGTAGCTAGCAAAACCAGTAATAAAAATATGTCAGAATCTTCTTAAAATAAAAACAAACACAGCACTTTTAAAAATAGGTTAATTTTATTTCTTTTACATTACTTCAACAATAATGAAAATACAGATAAGTATAATTCAATAGTTTGTTTAAATCATGTTTCTCAAAACTTGTCTTGTATATCCCCTGTGTTAGAATCATGGTGGTAATCAAAAAGGATATTTCTAAAATATCAAATTCTCAGCCTCACCCCAAACCTATTGAGTCAGAATTTCCAGGAGGATTGCCATAGAATCGGAATTGTAGTATTTGTTCCAGATAGTTTTTATGCAAACTGAAGTAAAAATACCTCATTGACATTATCTGTCACAACCATATAGCATTTGTAACAAGTAGGAATATAAGAAATGATTAACAACAAGACATTTAGTGATAGAAAGATTTACTTCAATAAACCCAAAAAGAAAAACACCTACAGTGAATAAAATTCAACACCTATTTCTGTTAGAAAAAATCATAAACCGTAAATAGAAGGAATCACCTTCAAAATGACAGGAAAAAAAAAACACTTTAAAACATCTTTTCTTTAAAGATTTTATTTATTTATTTTCAGAGAGAGGGAAAGGAATGGGGAAAGAGACAGAGAGAAATACCACTGTGCGGTTGCCTCTCTGCAACCCAGGCATGTGCCCTGAAGGGGAATCAAACCAGGGACCCTTTGGTTCGTGGGCCGGCCACTCAGTCCACTAAGCCACACCAGCCAGGGCTAAAGCATCTTTTTTAAACAGAAAAAAAAATTAACATAAAACATTAGCAGCCTTCTTAACAGAAAAACATTAGCCACATTCTTACTAATGGACTAAACAAAGATATCAGAAATCTTCTGTGTCACTTCACATGGTTCTGAAGTTCTGAAGTTCTAGACATTAAGACATGGGATACAAAAAAAAGAAGCTTTATTGTTAAAAAAGAAAAACCCATTTATAATTATTTCCAGAAATGATGATTCCATCCACTGAAAATTCAAGAGAATATACAACAAAAATCATAATTAAAGTGAGAATGTAATGTAGTTTTTGACTACCAAAAAAGTCTGTAGGTCAAAACTAACAAGTTAGAATATTCATTTATTTATTCAATAAACATTAACGGAATACCAGGAAAATCACTGAACAATGGAGGAATACAGTGAATATAAAAACAAAATAAAATTTATAGAAATAATAAAGAAAACAACAAGCTTTAAAAGAGAATGAAAGAGATAAATCCCAGGAAAACATAAAAAAGGAGGAAGGAAATGATGGCTAAGAGCATGTGCTATGGAGCAGAGAAATATCAGCCCATATCTTGGCTGAGTGACCTTGAATCGATGCTTAACCTCCCTCAGCCAAAGATTGCCCTGGCTCAGCAAATTCCCACCTACTGTAAATGCAGTTAGAGTGTTTCAACCTGTCCTCTACCTTAGAACATTTGGGTTGTTTATGAGGTTTTTGACAAATAAAGCTTTTAAATTTTTAATTAGTTAGATCTCTAAATCTTGTTTTATGTTTTCCTCTTGGCATTACTTTATATCTCTCTCCTTGGAATCCTCTGTTTTTGGCTCCCTTCCTAGGTTATTTTCTTTTGTCTGGGATGAGAAATCTTTATTTGTCCATTCACTTTTTCTCAAGAGAGATTTTCTCCAGCTTCTCTTCTAGTAGAGATATACTTTTGCATTTTGTCAAAATAAGACATACTTTTTTATGTTGTGATACCTTATAGAGGGAAGTTTTAGGTTGAATCAGAAACTAAAAGACAAATAACCAAATAACTCCCTTTTTAAAGATACTTTTCTATCTCAAGTTCTCTCTCTCTCTCTCTCTCTCTCTCTCTCTCTCTCTCTCTCTCTCTCTCTCACACACACACACACACACACACACACACACACACACACACAGGCTTATTTTCCTGGGTTTATTTTCTCATTTATTTATGTTATAGCAGTATAGGCTACAAATCTTGTAAGATAGCTCAAATCATCTTCAGAACAAGACAACATACAAATAAATTACAATATCAGAATATTCTGCCAGGAGAGAAGCAAGAAGCAGCTCAGGCTATAGTCTCAAGGGACTAACTGAAAAGTCTCTTTACCACATCACTGCTTATCAAGAGATACAGGAGGGCTTATTGGAAAGGCACTCCACCCAAATTGTGATAAGGATGATAGTGCTGATGCTGCCTATATTGGTACTTTGCATGACCTTCTCCCACCTCACCCCACCCCATTAGCATCTTTCCATCTTCTGTCACTTAAAGTTCTTTTTGAGACAAACGTTTATGGTCTTTCAATGTTCATGTTCTTTCTCTTTCTTAAAAAAAGCCATCATTTATTCACAATTATTTAATTCTGCTTCCTTGTGATTGACTTTTGGTAGAATATCAGTTCTTCAATCTGTCACTATAATCCCTGGTAGCCTCACATTAACCACTATTTCTGTGTGTCCTTGTAGTAGGAATTCACATGGGGAAACATGGACCAAAGCCGGCCCGCTGTGGGCAGTCATCCAGATCTATGAGTAAATTGGAAATAATGTCGGAAATGGGTACTGTCAGTTTCTGTGCACATCCTGTTATCTGTAGGGTCTCGTTATTGTAACTGCTGAGCCTGGCATACCAGGAAGGCATATGCGACAGCATTTGGTAGTAGGGAATATTCAAAGCTTTTGGCCTGTGCAGATCGGCCCTGGCTCCGCAGACTAGCCGTGACAAGCAGTGTGTCTCCATGGAACTGAGGGAGGAGAGAGAGTTTTGCCAAGGACACCAGTCTGTTCTGGCCAGTGCATCATCCTCGAGCTAAGTAAACTCTTAAACTAAGTGAAATATAACACTAGGATTTAAGTAAACTGCTAATGGATGGCACTTGCATATTTCCATGCCATCCAGTGAACCAGAGCACAGTCCGTGACACTGGTCAACTCCTTTGTTCATCTCCACAGCACACACTCCAAATTCTCACCCCTTGTTCCAGGCTGCTGCATTACAGCCACTAACTTTAAGAGAGACTAATGAGGCTCTTAGACAAGAGTCTCAACTTCCCCTGCCTCTGGGTGGGAAGCAGATGGCTCTAGATCCAAGTTCCAGCTCTGTGACTTAACTAGCTATTACAGGCAAGTCACTTAACTTCTCTGGGTTGGTTTCATCCATCACGGTGAGACTTAGAAATGATAGCATAGATACAGAGATTAGCAAAGGGTCTGGCACACGAGCCCTTATTACCTGCTGGCTAATATATTCATCATGGGTTAGCAGCAGCAGTGTCGGTCCTTATAATCCACTCCTCTATTTTCCCATCTATGAAACTGAACCAGTAATAAAAGTGACCTCACATGGTTGTCGTAAGAATTAAATATATGCATTCCAACTTTTATCTTTATTTCTACTTCTTCTCCTGGTGTAGTACTTCCAGGATAACCTCAACAAGATACTACAAAAGTCTGAAGTGCAAATCCAAGAATATGCTAATATGCGAACATCCCTTAAAGGATCCCCATAGCCTAAGGATGAGCTTGCATGCAGAAGGCTATTCAGAATCTAATATTTAGATGCTTTTGCTCCAAATATTACCTCTATCTGGAGTTGTTCTTTCATTCCTGTGCATTGGTAAAGTCCTACTTAGATTTAAAATTAGCTCAGGCATCTCCCCCTCCAAAAAGGCTGCCTCTCTCCTAGGTGAAATTTGGTATCTTTCTTCACGAATCAAAGAGTACCATCCTTCCATACAGTGCTAAGCGTAATTGTTTTATGGTGTTTGCTCACTTGGACATACCTTTTACTAGCTGTGAATCCCTTGAGGTCAAGAATTATGTATATTCGAATATATGCATCTGGATTTTGAATATGCCTGTCACATAAATAACACTCAAAGATATTTGGTAATTGAGTGAATAACTATTTACTGTCAGCATTTAGTATATTGTTTTATCAGAGAAATTATCCGTATTCTGAACATGACGTTTCCTATACTTGTAATGGGAACATAACAGATGACTGTTTCAGGATGGGGAATGAAAGGTCCTACTCTTTACACAGGCCAACCCAGACCATGGGAACTTTCTCAAGTTGTTTCTTTCCTTCTCCTCTTTGCATTGTTATTTTTCATTCATTTTTTTAAAGCACCATTTTCCTCTCTTACTATAGATTTCTATTTTGAATTTTCATTTACTTTCTTGAACCTTCCTAGTTTCTTATTTAATTAAATCACTTAATCATTTTAAATTAAATCAGGTGTCATTCTGTTACAGTTGTCCCAATTTTCCCCTTTGCCCTCCTCCACTCCTCTCACCCGCACCGCTCCCACAGTCAATCCCCACACTGTTCTCCATGTCCGTGGGTCATTCATACATGTTCTTTGTCCAGTCCCTTCCCCTTCTTTCCACCAATATCCCCCTCCCTTACCCCCTCTGGTCACTTTCAGGCTATTCCATGTTTCCATGCCTCTGGTTCTATTTTGTTTGTTAGTTTATTGTGTTCATTGGATTCCTTTTACAGGTGAGATCTATGGTATTTGTCTTTCACTGACTGGCTTATTTCACTTAGCACAATATTCTCCAGTTCCATCCATGCTTTCACAAAAGGTAGGAATCCTTTCTTTCTTTCCTGCTGCACAGTATTCCATTGTGTAAATGTACCCCAGTTTTTTGATCCACTCATTAAGTGATGGGCACTTAAACTGTTTCCAGTACTTAGCTATTGTAAATAGTGCCACTATGAACACAGGGGTGCATAAATTCTTTTGAACTGGTGATTTGGGATTTTTAGGATATATTCCCAGCAGCAGAATTGTGAGATCAAAAGGCAGTTCCATTTTTAGTTTTCTGAGGAAATTCCATACTGTTTTCCACAGTGGCTGCCCCAGTCTGCATTCATACCAACAGTGCAAAAACGTTCCCTTTTCTCCACATCCTCACCAGCACTTGTTGCTTGTTTTATTTATAATGGCCATTCTGACTAGTGTGAAGTGATATCTCATTGTGGTTTTATTTTGCATATCTGTCATGTCTAGTGATATTAAACATCTTTTCATATATCTACGGTCCATCTGTATGTCCTCCTTGGAGTCATGTCTATTCAGATCCTTTGCCCATTTTTTAGTTGGATTGTTTGTCTTTCTGGTGTTGACTCATATGAGTTCTTTATATATTTTGGAGATCAAACACTTGTCTGATGTATCATTGGCAAATATGTTCTCCCATACAGTTGGTTCCCTTTTCATTTTGATGACAGTTTCTTTAGCCATGCAGAAGCTTTTCCGTTTGATGTAGTACATTTTGTTTATTTTTTCCTTTATTTCTCTTGCCCTAGGAAATGTATTGGCAAAATATTGCTATGTGAGATATCTGAAATTATCCTGCTTATGTTTTTGTCAGGACTTTTAGGGTGTCATAACTTATATTCAAGTCTTTTATCCACTTTGATTTTGAGTTCTTCCTATCCCTCCTGTTGGTCTCTGAGAAAATCAATGCAACTTCAGCCTCCATCTTCCCCAGGGGCTTGCCCCCATCTATTCATCTCTTTGGTCAGGGGAATAGTTGTGCATGACATAGAATGCCTCCTTATTTTTATTTTTTGCTTTTACTCATTTATTTAGTCATTTTATTAAATTTATTGCAGTGACATTACTACATAGGGTCATATAGTTTTCAGGTAGACATTTCTATGATCTGTATATTGCATTGTGTGCCCACCACCCAAAGTCAAATCATCTTCCATCACCATATATTTGCACTGCCTTTACCCTTTACTAATCCCCACCCCCTTCCTCTGGTAACTACCATGTGGCTTTTTATTTCTTTTTTTTCTTTTTTTTATTGTTGTTCAAGTACAGTTGTCTCCAGCTTTACCCCCCTAGAGCCCCCCACCCCAGCCATCCCTGCCTTCCACCCTTGAACCTACCCTCTTTGGCTTTGTCCATGTGTCCTTTATATATGTTCCTTGATGGCCCTTCCCCTATTATCCATCCATTATCCCTCTCCCCCTCCTCTCCAGTAAGTGTCAGTTTGTTCTCTATTCACAGAAGGCCTCTTTAGATTATTTCCAGGTGAGCGCTCCATGTTGGAGTCTGGGAAGAAGCAAGCTGAAAGTGCTAATCTTTCATATCAAATATCTTCATACAAAATGATCTCACTACAAAGTACTTTTCTCACATACCATATTTAATTCTTGTGGTTTTTCCTTCAATTAAACTCGTGTAGTAGGGTATGATTAAGTGCTTAAATCCTTTGAGTAGTGATGACATTTTTATTTATAATATGATTATTACACTTTTATAATATTTTATTGCTAACTTGTCATCTTTTTAAGTGTCTTAACTATTTCAGCATCACCTTTATAGGGACATCATCATCAAAGCAGATAAATGGCACAAAAGCAAAGGTGAGAAAATTTAACTCTCTGCCATAAAACTTCAATGAACTGTTTTTAAGCATTGTTTTAAATGTTTGTAAGGAGGAAAGCAGTCTCTGACATTGACAGTTATGGACATTGCAGTAGTTGTTAAAATTGTTAATGGAAATATACTGTTACAACAATAACAATAGTAAGCTATCCAGATTTGAGGGTATATTAAACTTATAAAACTAGTGGGTGAAAGAATAGTCACATAATAGAGCTCATTCTGATTCAAAAAGATCATCATGAGTTTCTCTTTACCACTTCAAGGGAAATAATTTTCTTGCTTTGTGAGAAACATATTAAAGAAAATTACTGAGGTAGATATTGAATGAGATATGTTTATATTTTTATTAATTTAAAGCTATTTATTTTACTGTTGTTTACTCATTTAGCTCAAGGTCTGCTATGAAAAATAACTTAATAGAAAGCATTATTCTGATTTAATAAGTGGGAAGTTTTTTATTGTGTTGTGTTGTGTTGACAATAGCTGATATAACAAAAACACCATCTCCACTATTTGGATGAGAGCTTACCAACATGAAAACAAAGAAATAACAAGGAAATAAAAAGCCTCTTGAGTATGAACTTAGAAACATAACCTATAAAATGAATAACACTCAGAATTTTATGTCCTTGACTTTCATCAATTTTCCATGCTTTTTTCTCTTTCTTGCTTGCTTTTTAACAATGCTTTGTAGATTGGAACAGTACATTAATGATTTCATTTGTCAGGCTCTATTGTTGCCAGTTCTTTTGATCCACTTTCTTCTCTTCTGAGTTCTCAGGGCATTATTTTCATCTTTATATATTTTCAGATTTCATTGATGTGCTGCTTTAGAATTTCCACTACATGTTACTTTTTATTTTTATTTTATTCACTTGATTTCTTTCTCCTGGAATTAGAGTTTTTACATTTAAAGTACACAGATTTTAAGGCTCTCATACACAATCTACAAACAGAAATCCTGAGAAGAAAATTTGGTAAAATAGTAAGTATGTGGTCTATAGAATGAAACAGAGATGGATTCGAATCCTCTCTTCATCTTTTATCATCAGAAGGGCAACAGATATTTAACCTCCCTCTGCTTCAATTTTCTTAACTTTAAATTGTAGACAATAACACTTACATTGCAGAATTATTATGAGGATTAAAATTCCAGAATATTTAGCACACAAGAAATGACAGATATTACCACTACTGTTTATTATTTTTAGCATTATTATTTCTGTTACTACTTCATTGCAGTTGTGATGAAAGTTTTTATGTGGATTAAATGTGAAAAGTAAATCTTAATTCTTCTAGAAGAAAACAAAATAAATTTTTTTCATAGCCTAGGGTAGAAAAAGAAAAAAGAAACAATAACTTAAAGGGAAAGATTGATATATTAGATTTTATTAAAATTAAAAACTTTTTTACATAAAAAATTAAGATTAAAAAAGTAAGGTTTACATCCATAATTATTAGTAACTTTTAACACTATTTAAGAAAAAGTTGTCAAGTTCATTATATACATGGGAAATGCAAATTAAAGCCACAATGAGATACCACTGAGTAACCCCCAGAATGATTCAAATTAAATGACTGACAGAAACAAGTATGAAGAATAATGAACAACTAGAATTTTCATACACCACTAATAGACGTGTAAATTAGTCCAGTCACTTTAGAAAACTAGTGATTTCTATCAAAACTAGACACACACACCTCTGATGGTCCAGCAATCTCTCTTCAACATGGGCTAACTAAAAATAAGAATATTTTTATACAAGTTAGTTAGCACATGTTGAAGAGAGATTGCTGGACCATCAGAGGTGTGTGTGTCTAATTTTGATAGATATCACTAATTTTAAAACAGGCTGACAGTAACCAGAGGGGAAAGGGGAGGGAATGTCAGAGGAAAAGGGGAAGGGGTCACAGGAACAAATATAAAGGACACATGGACAAAAACTAAGTGGGGTGGGAATAGGAGGGAGGTGGGGAGCACCAGGTGAGTGGACTGGGATGAGAGTAAAAGACAGAAAACTGTATTTGAACAAGAATTAAAATAAGAATTTTAAAAATATATTCAAAGTTGTGTTAGTTACAATACCCCAAACTAGAAACCCCCCATGTTCACTAGCACGTAAATTGTATAAAATAAAGTGTGGTATATTTGTACATAGAATACCATTCAGAAATGAAAATCAGTGAATCACTACTATACACCACCACCCAAGTTTGGCTGTGGGGATCACAAATATAATATTGGGCAAAAGCAGGCAGATACAAATGAATATGAACTGTGTTGTTCCTTTTATAAACTGTTCAAAAATAAGTAAAACTAAGCTATGCTATTTAAATAGCTAAGCCACTTAAAATAGAACAGTGGTTATTTTGGGGTAGGGAGCGGCGGGGTAGGGAGGGAAAGGACTTGAAATGTTCTACTCCTTGGCTGGGTCATGGTTACCCAACTGTTCACTTTGTGGCAGTTCTTCTAGTGAACACCTAGGATGTGTGCACCTTTCAATATATTCTCTCTTTTTCAATAAACAAGTTTACTATTTTTTAAAGTAGTCATTGCCTTAATTGAGATAAACTGTGTTTAGAGTTTTTTATTTTGTTTTGTTTTGTCAAGTGGGTTGATTCATCAAGATTTTTTCTCAATGATAAGTTATATTTTAAGAGGGATGAGAGTGAATGCAATTTTAAAACTGAAAATTGAAATAATCTCAATCACTTTTTAAAAAAATAAACATTATATTGTTTGGTTTTACCAAATCCTTCATGTCTCTGAGGAGAAGACAGAAAAGCCAATTTAAAAGCCCTACTGGGTGTGCTGAGGTCTACTTTTGAGAATATTAGTTATTAATTTACTCAGAGTCCTCATAAGATACTTCTGTGATAAAAATTTAATGATTCGTGCTAGAAATCATTTATTTTCTCTAAAAAGTTAATGTGTTTTCTTCAATGTAAATCAGGTGAATGCTTATGATTCCCTTCCTTTCACCATCAGAATAAGTGGAGCCAAAGGGACTTATTTCCTTTGCACTATCCTTTCTGAACTGTTCACTACTTTCTATTAGGATTCATATTTTTCTATCCTCTACCTTATTTTTATTTCATTGTTTATTTTGTGTAAATTACCACCTATAGGGAAACAAGAGGACAAAAAACATATTTTCAGAAAAATAAATACATAAACATTTTTGTTATTCACACTTGGTACAAAAGAGTAAAAATATGTTATTTTTTAGTAGAAATTTGGGTGTAATGAATACCCATTTACAAGACAGTAATATAGTAAATAGTAAATAAGTGAAACAGACTATAAAATCTGTCAGTTCAAGAGGGGGTGGGAGAGGATAATGGAGGGAAAGGGGGAGGGGTCATCAAGGAACATGTATGAAGGAC
>PVKM010009118.1:0-37549 GCA_004027735.1 Carollia perspicillata | reverse complement strand
GCATTCTAAACAAAAGCAGGTTTCACAGGATTTTACATATTCTTTCTTAGGCCTGATTGCCCTAGGAAACCCGTCCTTTCCAGCACAGGGTGGTACCCACCTCCAGCATTGTCTCAGGCTTAAGTCAGGCAGGGGAAGTAAGGCAGCCAAGAGATTAGGTCACATCTTGCAAACAGAATGAGGACTCAAGCTATGTCAGAATAGCCGGGGAGCGAGGGTCCATCACCCACTCTTTGCTGCAGCACCCCGAGTCCTTCCTTGAGGGCCTCCCAAGTGATCGTATCTGGCTTAGGTTGCCCCCCTATGAGGGGTCTTACCCGTCATTGACTAACTGACCAAGCATTGGGGGCCAGAGATAGATGAAGCAGAAGCAGCGCTCCTGCCAGGAAGATAAGCTTATTAAGCTTTGTCTCCTTAGTGGCTCACAGTCCAAAGGTCGCTCATTCAACCTTAGCCATAGGCTGTTTACAGATCCTGAAACTAGGCAAAGTGGTTCCCAACAGAGTTCGAAACTGTTTTGGTTAGTGCGGGAGAAAATGTCTCAATAGGTGTACTGCATCAAATGGAGAATACTTTGAAGGGGACTCAAGTTTCAACATGTAAGAATATACACACAATTTTTTATAAATAAATTCTGGGCTTTAGGGGGTCCCCCTCATATGATCATACTGAGTCCCTTTTTAATCTTGAATTCTTTCTCTGATAAGAGATGAAACTTTAATCATTCTGCTCCAGACTTGATTTGTTGTCCTCTGGATCGCCAAATAGTCTTGTCCTTCCCTAGTGTTCTGAGTCGGAGCTGCTGTTGCCCGCAGCCCACGATGCCCTTCATCGGTTTACTCCATTTTCCTGGTGTGCATTCTCATATAACTCACTAATAAGTTGTGCATAGAAAATAAATGTTCTTGAGTCCTTGCACATCTGAAATTACTTTATTCTGCCTCTACTTTTAATTGGTAGTATCATTGAGATACAACCCTAGGTCAAAATAACATTTTCTTTGAATCTTGAAAGCTAATTGCTGTTTTGTAGTGTTCAGTATTACTGATGAAATGTATAATGTGAGTTGGGTTAATTGTTCTTTATAGTTGATTCTGTTGTATTATAGAACCAGAGTAGTGCATGGTGAGAAAGCTCTTGGAAAAGCTGACTTGTTTTCCACGAAGTTCAGTTACAAAATCTGGTGACTTAATCTGAACTAGAAAACAGCTAAGCAAAGACAGAACTCCGTTAGCTGTAACTTCATCACTCAGATTTTGGTGGGGCAAAAACAATGTTCCTGTTGTCAATGTGATTGTCCTTGTTTTTTCCCCATGAGCTAAGTAAATACCACAGAGAGCAACTTGGCCAGAGATGACTTGAGCAGTATCTGCTTAAAGGGATTATGTTTGGTGCAAGGTCACGACATTAGAAAGGAGAAGCCATAACAGGTCAGCCACAGTGTCAAATACTTGACGTCAGGGAATTGTAAGGGAAAGGATTTCCAGCTCCAGTTGGATGGAGGTGGGGAGTGGCTATATTTAAAGACATTTAAGTACCTCATACAAGAGAGACAACATTTAGGCAGATGCCAGAAAGTGAATCTTATCCCCCAGAAAGGGTTATAAACGGTATAGCTCAATAAACAAACATTATGTTTGCCTTTATTACTCATCGCTCCTGTTTTAAACTCAGAAGAGCCAAAAATAGTAAATGGAGAGAGAAAAATGAAAGAGCTGAGAGAAATCAGTAAAATATACCCTGTTGCAACTCCTCCAGCCTGGGTTATGCCCCAGCTCAGGTTTGGATTGAGGAAAGGAGTGGGAATGGAATCTTTGAGATAAACATGTTATAAGAATGGGTTGGGGTTAGACTAATAAGACTGGTCTATTATCTGAAAACAACAGCAACAAGAACACATCTATCAGACATGCTTGGGAAATCTGGATAGAGAAGGGAGGTTCGACATTGCATACTGGAAAGAGAGGTTAAAAAAATTACAGCTATTTTTTTTTTCCTGTGTATCTCTACCAACTCCAGCCCATTCAATTATCTAGTTATAATATCATGTCTTTACTATTTATGTCTTTTTAAAGATTTTTCATGTCTTTACTCTTATATTAATGTTATATTATATTATAAAAGTCAATAAACGTGAGTTTAGTCCAATGTTTTTATTATGAATTCTAGAAATTATTCTTAAAAAAAATTTTTAAATGTAATCCTGTTTTCTTTTGTACTTATTCATTACTATTCCTCCTGCTTTTTTATATTTTATAAATCTAGAAAACTTAAAACTAACAAACTCTGAATTGACGAGAGAACACATGATACCCAGTAGCTAGTTTGGCTGCTTTTTCCTACAAATACATTTAAAATTAAAACTAGCACATTGTTTTGGCTTCAGGAAGATCTAATTTATATAAATGTGTAATAAATGTCATAAGTGGCTCAGTAATAAAAGGCCAGACAAACCAGTGAATAGCATGAATGCAACAGCAAGTATATAAAAAGATGATCAAGGCTGATTTACAATAAAATGAGGTGGAGCTAAGGTTGGAGAAGAGAGTCCTTATCAAATATCATGGGTCAAGAAGAAAAGCCTCCATAGTTTGGCTGCCACATGTCTACACACAGTTTCTACCTTTGCCACCATAATGCCTATCATCCAGCTGAGCTGACAGAGATGCTTTTGCTGTGATTGGCAAAAGGAAAGGAAGAAAAAGAGCAGCTGGGGAGAGAAAAGATGAAAACAAGGAGCAGAAGAGCTTGGAAGACAGAGAGAATAAGGAAGGATTAAGTAGAGGATTAAATAATGGAAGGTCAAAACCAAGTTGTTTATGAAGAAAATTAACTCCATTGAGGGTATGCTTTTAACCTGAATGTCAGGCAAGAGAAGGCTTCTAAGGAGAGTTCTTTCTTGAGGAAAGAGAGTCAGATTTTTAGATGTGTTGGCAAATACAATAGCCACACATTATACACACTATTTAAATTTAAGGTTAAATTAAAGTAAAAGAACATTCAAAATTCCCCAGTCACAGTAGCCATATTTCCAATGCTCAGAAGTCACATGTGCCCTGAGGTCACTGTATCAGACAGTACAGAACCATTTCTTTCATTACCTCCTATTAAACTGTGTTGTTACAGAGTTTAGCATCAACTGAAGTTCCCCTAGTTTGGGAATAGTAGGTCAGGAATGGTTTTTGAGAGAGGGAGGAATTATCTTGGAGAGCAGCAATCATTATAGCAGTGGGCAGTCTAGGTTTATTAAGTAGGGTTGGAGAAACAATCAGTAGTCAAGCTTGTATGTATGTAAGAGGGGATAGGAAAGAATGATTGTGCAAAACAAGGACATGTGAAGTGTACGATGGCAGATTTTTAGGCTTCAGAGTCTCTTATAGTCCCTTCTGTTGGTCAGCAAGGAATCTGGGTCTCATTTTTTGGTCCATGTGTTGGCTTGTTTAGTTCTCCAGATTTACTCCATTCTTGTGAATTGTAGTTTCAGACTTAGTGATGACTGTTGTCAGGGCTTCTCATGAATTTTCTCCATGCAGTTAAATTTTAGTCATTTGAGTGAATGGTTGTGTTAATGAGAACACAGAAAATGGTTTTAGGACAAGTAACATGATACTTACTAGATGACCTTGGATGATGTCACTTAGCAATGATACTGCCTCACTTGGCATCATCCAGAAGAACAAATCTTATCTCCATCTTGAGTCTGTACACAAAAAGTTTAGATTACCCACTGGTTCATTTAACACTCTGTCCTGATTTAACCGGAGTAACAAGATTAGGGAAACAATTTTAAGAATCTTATTTTAACAATCATAAACCTTAAATCAATAGAGATACAAACACACAAAAAACATAGCCACAAAAAAGGAGAATGAAAAGGCAAAACAAATGTGGTGGTCAACTTTCAGGGCTTTTGATCTCACGATTTTAGGATCCATGTCTAACCATCTCCTCTTGATCTGAGGTTCTTGGGAAAGCTTTTTCCTTTGAGATGTGTCTGCTACTGGAGAATCCTGAGAGATTCTCACTTTCTCAATTTCCTATTGGCATGAAGGTTTAGGAGGTGGGTACAAGATGTCTTTTCAACTGGGAGACATTAATCCAAGGGTCAATTCCCTTGAGTTTCACTTCAGTGTTTATAATTAAGAGTACCTGGCAAGCTCCTTTCCAAAAAGGTTCAAAGGCAGTGATTTACTGGTATCATTTCCAGTAAATCAGGTGTCTAGGTGAAAAGTCGCAGGGATTCTCTAGCCTGTTTGTGAGAAAAACACCATGGCCTTTTCGTATACTACATTAAACCTCTGTGACATTTGGCCATATCAGCCTTAAAAAGAACAGAGGTGAAATCCTTAGTGGGGCATGCCAAGAGCAGCTCATGTGGATAGTCCGTGCGTTTCTGGTGAAGAAGACTTGATAGCCATAGGAGCTAAGAGCAAAATTCTTTGGCCACAACAACTGAAGTTTATTACATAGCTTGCAAGTTTCAATTTCAAAGTGCTACTCATTCTAATAGAGAGGGTAGGGACAATAAAGCTTCAGCACAACAGACAAAGCCTTAAGAATTTCTTAATTACTATTCTACTGAAATGTGTAGACACTAGCCAAATGTGTGAATATTACCTAAATCTCAAGTTTCTTTACTACCATTCAAGCAGTGCATTGTAACAAGGAAAGACTTTCAGTCAACAAACAATAGTAAGAAGATACTCATGGCTGCATAGGTGGGATAACTGAATACAATCTACTGTGCAATTGAGTTAGAATCCTCAAAGTACATGTGCAAATAAAATAAATTTTCATGGTGACTTGGAATTTTTTAAGTTACAGAAGATAGTTTCTAGAGAGTTTGTCCAGGTCAAGGGCTCAGCCATGTCAGTTTTCAAAAGATCTTATGTAGAGGCAATCAATTCAAAAAAGTTAAGTATCCAATGTCTACCTTGTCCCTTGAGAGCAAGAAATCGTCCAGATTGGTGAGTGGCTAGGAAAAGTCACAAACAGCTTTTAATCTTTTAGGGGAAAGAGACTTTCTGTTATGTGTGATGCTATGGCCTAGATAATGGACTTGCAACTAATAAAATTGATATCTGTCTTTAGAAACTTTATGTATCTAATGCATAACACTATCAGCAAAGGGAGGGAATAAATTCTGCAAGGTTTTCAACCTATCCGAACATAACAGAGACCATCCACATGTTGTGTAAGTGTGTATATGTATAAATTATGTACTATTCAGATTATATGAGTCCTGAGGGAACTGGATGCTTCTAAACTCTCTCTAAGGTTAGGAATATGTAAATCTATGAAGTACAACAGTACTTCTGTCATCCTTTGGACAATAACTGTGTATGTGTATTGTTGATTTTCTGAGCTGAAGGCGGATCAATGCTGTGACTCCGAGAACAAGGTTATCCTAAAGAATGCTGAGCATAGATTTACTAGTGTAAGATGAGCAGCTGGTTCTGTGAAGGAGGATGAAGTGGTGTGAGGACTGAGAACTACAGGGAAGTGAGAAAACACAAGCTCATTAACAGCCCTTTAATCCTGGTGGAAGCTCTGGCCCTGCCCCTTTGTCTTTCCAAGGGTAATGCAGAAGTGTTACAAACGCTAGCAAAGAAGATAATGACTTTTTTTCTGTAGGTGTGCAGAAGGAGTGCAGTCCTCAAAAACCTGTTTTTAAAAATTATTTTGAGTCATTTTCAATAAAAGTAGAAAGTGATTGATTGAGACCTTTAAAGACACCCTCCTTTTTGTGTTCCATGAATGAACTGTCTTTGGCCCAGAGGCAACTAGGGACAGATTCAAGTTCTGAGATGTTGGTTGGGGAATTATCAGATAATAGGTAACCAATTGTGCCATTGTCAAAGTACAGGCCAAGGCTGCTTCTCTTTTGGGGAGTTTCAGAAAGACTGTCAAGTCTCCATCTAATACTGGTACCCTGTTAACAAACACAGGCCCTTCTGAACACATTCACCAAAGAAAAATCACTCAGCAGCAAAGTATAGTGAGAGGGCCCAGAGAGGCAGGAAGTGGCTCAGAGAAAAGCTGAGTCTGAGGAGTTTATGAGATAACTACCACTGAAACATTAAAAAAAGAACAGCTTTATCAAGGTATAATTAATATATGTAAAAAGCTATGAAACATTTTTGTTACTCAGAGAAAGGAGTGATAAAAAAAAGTGAGAGTGATAGCAACAAGAAATGGAACATTCTGGTTTTGCAACTCTTTGGAAATCTTTCTTCTCTGTTGAGGGCAACTGTTGGCAGACTAGAGTAGCTACTTAGTCTGAAGGATATTTAGTCTGTCCGATAGTTGTCTTTTTTCTTTTTAGATACTATCTTTTGCTCTAAGACAAGGCAATTGTTCTTCCAATGTCGTTTGTGCTTGTAATATCAGCAGGTGTCTTTATCTAGACTAGACAAAAAGGCGTCCTTGTCCTTGGGTTTTTCTAATTGTTTAAACCCGAGAACTAAAGTGCTATTCATATGGTCTTTAAATATTCTTTTTTTCTAAGTCAAAATATAATCAATGCACTCTGTATAGTCTTGTAATTCTGAAAGAGTCTGCCATCCTATTTATTTTCTGACTAAATCTGCCGCCTCAGATTTAAGACCATCGAAAAACTGAAGAAGGCAGTTATGAGGTCTTATTTTATAATCCTTTTTATATCAATCTGTAGTCAACTTTTGACCCATATGTCTTATATGTCTGATCATTATCCCTTTCTCCTTTTTCTAACCAAGTTTTAGCATCTTGAGTTCTCATGAAGAGCTGAACTAATTGCTAAGTACCAGAAAGTACCATAGTCCAAAATTCTTCAGCGTACTTTTGTCTTGCCTTAAGGGGGTTTATAAATCCTTAACTAAATTATGCAAATCTGATCCTGACCAGAAGTTATAAAAGCAAAGGAATCACTGGCTAAATACTAGCAATTGATAAAATGACTTCCTCAAATGTTCTGTCACTTTGACTCCAATGAGCGAGAGGTCAGGGATGTCCAGCACTCTGTCCTCATGGAAGTAGCCCAGGCTGAGCAGCACTGGGCCCTTGATCCCAGTCAAAATCACAACACTGAAAACTATGAAGGAAGAGTAACCAGAGCCACTGCAAGCAAAATCCAGTGGTTCTCAACTCAGTAGGGGAAGGGGCCTAAGAGACGGAGGCAAGGTGGGGGCAATGGCACAAAGGACATATGTCTATGTCTGAAGACATTTTTGGCTGTCACAACAAAAAAGATGGGCATGCTAGTAGTTCTAGTCGGTAGATGCCAGGATGCTACTGAACATCTTGTAATGGACAGGAGAAACTTCCACAACAAAGATTTAGCCAGCCCAAGTATTAATAGAGCATAAATTGAGAAATCCTGGCAAGCATTTGTCCTAAAAAATGCCAGACAACAGAAGGCTCTGAAGGAGAGGTTGGTTCGGGGGAAAGAGGGTAAAATTTTTAGATCTTTAACAAAAAGGGTCAAAGTTCTGTTAATTTGGGAACTCATTTGTCAAAAACATTTCTCCAAATAGGAAAGGATTTTCCTTGAAGGTTTTGTTAATATTCGTTGCGTAATTCATATTTATCAGGAGTGGCAAGGAAGGGTTACAAATTAAGGTCACAGGGATAGGGAGAGTTACCTATCAAAAGGACAGGTAAGGGCCAGAGTAGAAAATTTTCATATAAGAACAATATGAAACATAGGAGATCATGGGAGTGGAAACATGCTTATCAAAGTGCAGGATTCTGCCTAATGGAGGAATTTTTTTCCTTTTAGAATAAATAAAATATGAAATGTAGTAATTGAGTTGGTTTACTATTCAAACAACTATATAATACGGGATATAACCTGTAGTACTACTATGGTCAAGGCAAAAATATTTAGGTATTAAACTATTTCTGTTTCTGCTCCAAAGCCATATCAAAGATTTTTAATTGAGTAATTTTAACCTCAAAGCTTCTTACCAGGCTGATCCTTATACAAACTAAAATGGGCAGGATTCTTACCAAGGACGGAATATCTCATAAGCTTAAAAGTAGTCAAGGGAAAGTGAAGTGGAATAAAGACAGTCTGGATTGTTTGAACTGGTTGAATGAAATCTGTAAAGATTGCAGGCTTTTTTTATTCAGCAGTACAGAAGCCAACTTCCTTTGAAAAATGTTTTTAAGTACAAACATCAATTCCTCATTAAATCTACATGTTTTTTAAAAGGTCTTCCTCTAACTTTTTCTAAGAGTTAAACAAAAATATTCGAAGGAAATTTAACAGGTTTCAATAGGTGAAAAAAGACTTCCTATCACAACCAGGCAGAGAAAATGACATTTTTGTGAGTGGAGGCCTGCCATGGAAATACTTGCAACAAAGGCCCTTCCACAAAGCAACCTGGTCAAAGACTAAGGAGCAGAGATATGCATATGAGAAAGCACAATGCCTGGTAATAAACAGGCCCATTTCTTTTTAATGTGTAATCTTTTAGCTTTCTGCCTGGATGATGTTATATAAGGCCATCATAATCAACAAATTTCACTGCTTCTGAGGAGAAGAGTAAGTCTAAACACATCAGCAATTTCTTAAGAAAGTGTAAATGCCAAACAAATCAGGAATTCATTAACTAGGTGGTGCTGCCATTTCCCAGTGGCTTTTGGAGAACTGAACCATTCATTCTTCAGTCTTCACCCAGGAATGGGGGCTCTTTGATAGTACATTTGAAGTATGATTTTCTTTAGTCTTAAAAAAAATGTTCTGATGGGCATTCCTACCTTCAGGTTTTAGTATTTTATTGAGCATCGGACCTTCCATATCTTATTCCCAATCCATGCTCCTTACTCATCCCTGATAGAAGACTCTGAAGAATTTGCATCATCTACAACTTGTTAGATTATAGAGTGAACATAGTAAAATTTCTTTCTAAATTGCTTTTATGTCTTTCTCTAAATTATATTACCTATTCTTTTTGAAATATTAATTTTACAATTTCATCTTTATCATATTTGATTCACTGGAGTTAGAATCTATTCACAATCTATAATCAGCTAGGCTAAATAATAAGTGCCAATTCATTTCCCTTCAACACGTGAACACACAGGCAATTGGTCAGAGGAAGAGATGTTCTGAAAAGAAGACAATGGAGGATAAAATATGGGTACATGTCTTCAGCCAGTGTGGGGCAAGCAGAAACAGTCTGTGGATAATTATGTTGAATAATTAAATAAAACAAAATGTCATAGTCATGTGGACTAGCAAACAGCTCCAAGCCAGGCTCCCAAGTCCTTCCTCATGTTTGTCTTTCATAATATAAGACACAGGTTGATACTTATTTTTAAATTACATTTTATTGATTATGCTAGTACAGTTATCCTGGTTTTTCTCCCTTTGCCACCCTCCATCCAGCACCCTCAACTCCCTTAGGCAGTCCCCACACCATTGTTCCTGTCCATGCGTCATGTGCATAAGTTCTTTGTCTATTCCATATCCTATATTGTACTTTAAATCACTGTGGCTATTCTGTAACTACCTATTTGTACTTCTTAGTCCCTTCACCTCTTCACCCATTCCCCTACACACTCTTCCCATCTGGCAACCATCAAAACATTCTCCATATCCATGATTCTGTCTCTGTTCTTATTTGCTTAGTTTGTTTCTTAGATTGAGTTGTTGATAGGTTTGTATTTACTGCCATTTTATTGTTTATAGTATTGATCTTCTTTTTCTTAAATAAGTCCCTTTAATATTGCATATAATAATGGTTTCATAGTGATGAACTCCTTTAGTTTTTTCTTGTCTGAGAAGCTCTTTATCTGCTCTTCAGTTCTTAGAGCAGGTATCTCTTAGCTGCATAGAGCAATCTTGACTGTAGGTCCCTGCTTTTCATGACTTTGAATATTTCTTACCAGTCCCTTCTAACCTGCAAAGCTTCTTTTGAGAAATCAGCTGACATTCTTATGGTAATTCCCCATAAGGTAACTAATTGCTTTTGTCTTGCTGATTTTAAAATTCTCTCTTTGTCTTTAGCCTTTGGCATTTTAATTTTGATGAGTCTTGGAGTGGGCCTCTTTGCATCTATCTGGTTTGGGACTCTGTCCTTCCTGGACTTGCATGTCTATTTCCTTCACCAAATCAGGGAATTTTTTTTTCATTATTTTTTCAAATAGATTTCCAATTTCTTGCTCTTTCTCTTTTACTTCTGATACCCATATGATGCGAATGTTGGACCCCTTGAAGTTGTCCTAGCAGCTGCTCATGCTATCCTCATATTTTTTATTCCTTTTTCTTCTTGTTCTGATTGTATGTTTTTTGCTTCTTTATGTTCCAATCATTGATTTGATTCTTGGCTTCATTCACTCTACTATTGTTTCCCTGTAAATTGTTCTTTATTTCAACTAGTGTATTCTTTGTTTTGATTGGGTCTTTTTTATGCTGTTGAATTCCTCACTAAGTTCCTTGAGCATACTTATAAACAGTGTTTGGAACTCTGCATCTGATGAATTGCTTATCTCCATTTTGCTTTGTTTTTTTTTTTTTTTCCTGAAGTTTTTCATTTGGGCCATATTTCTTTGTCTCCTCACTTTGGCAGCCTCCCTGTGTTTCTTTCTATGTATTAGGTAGAGCTGCTTTGACTCCATGTCCTGGTATCATGGCCTAATGTAGTAGGTGTCCTGCAGGGTCCAGTGGCACAGCCTCCCATATCACCCAAGCTGGGTACTCAAGGTGCATCCCTCTTGTAGGCTGAGCCTTGAATGCTGTTGGCAAGTCAATGGGAGAGATTTACACAAGCCAGTCAGTTGCAAGGATTAGCTGTGATTACTGACCAAAAACCTCTGCCCTCCATGGAGGATCAGCTGTGCTATGGAAGTGTGGTGGTGCTCCACAGTGGTCTGTGGCTGTCCATTGGGTGTGCTGGCCCTGGGGTTTTCTGGGTGGTGTAGACCAAGGTCAGCCCCCACCTGTGTTTTGCCCAGGGCCACCCTACCGGAGTTATAGAGCATTCAGAGATGGCTGCTACTTATGCTAGACTTGGAGATTCCCAGATGAAACCATGCTGTGAATCTAGACTGGCTGCTGCTAGCACCATGACTGGAGTCATTTTGCAGGAAGTAAAAGGGTTGGGGACTCACTGAGGCCAACTCTTGCTTGTTTGAAAGGATTTAAGAAGTTGTGTAGCCTGAGCCAAGATCAGCCATGCATATGGAAAAGCCATTGTTAACAGGGTAAGTTGGGTGGGACAGAGCCTCAGAGGATCTTCTTGTGGGGCAAACAGTGTTATCCAGGTTAACGGAATCTCAGATATGGCACCCACCTGCTGGCTGTGTGGCTCTGCCCACCTTTCTGTCTTGGAGAAAACTGTCCCCCAGCTCTCCCCTTAATACTAGACACTTCAGTTCCTCCTTGTATGCCAGTGGTGCCTTTCAAGCTGCTACCCCAGTACTGGGGCTCAGAGGGAGCGATTCTGAATAGGTGAGTTTGTGTGTGGGTTATCTAAGAAGAAATGCTTGGGACTGCAGAAATTTCATCTATTGACTCAATCCCTGCTGGTTTTTACAGCTAGAAGTTATGGGGACTTATCTTCCTGGCACTGAACTATGACCTAGGGGGCCTGATGAGGGGCTGGGATTCTTTGCTCTCAAGATATCCCTTCTGAATTTTTATCCACTACACGTGGATTTGGGACCAGCCATTTCTGCATCTCTGCCCCTCCTACCAGTCTGGATGGATGTAGTTTCTTTATTCTGTATTTGTCAGACTTCCATTCAGCTCAATCGCTGCTTGTTCTGAGTGATAGTTGTTCTGTAATTTAGTTGTCATTTTTGATTCAGTTGTGTAAGGAGGTGAGCTGTGTTTACCTATGCTGCCATATTGACTGGAAGTCCTTGACACTGATTGATTCTTGAATTGTTATAAACTACTTGTCCAAAAAAGTGGAAACTTTGATCTTAATTACATTAAGAAGCAGATGCATTCAACAGTCTATTACATTAACAATATTATATTTCTATCTGAAACAGTTTCTTATTCTAAATCATGGTGGTATGCCTTTGGACATTTTGGGCATATTGGTATGACATTGGCCTAATAGGGTTATGTAGAATTATATTTATTTTTAAAAAGTTAAATTGATTTTAATTGACTTTTGTCTAAGTTAAAAAATATTAAATTTCAACTTTAACTAAACAGCTATAGTCATTCTTGTTTTGTGCATTGTTTTGGGGTATCATTTTAGAAAATTTCCCAAAATGTATTAAAATTATGTCTGAGTATCATTTTAGAATGGTTTTCAAAGTGTAGTTTATTTTGTCATTTAGTAAGAAAGTAGAGGAAAAAAGGAATATGCTATCACTTTATAAATGTAGCAACTAGCAACAAAAATTTTCAAAAAGTTCATAAGTTTGTCAAACCACCACTAATATTTGCCTAATCAATTGAATATTTTCAGGTTTCATGTTTTTCAGTCTCACCTAATATTCTCTAAAGTATTAAATTATTTCCCATTAGAAATAGAAAGTAATGTTTTATCAAGTAGATGACTGCTTTACAATGAAAACCAAGTTTCACAATTGTTCATGGATTCTAAAATTTTATTGCCTGTGTGTAAGATCACAGACAAGATCACAAGCCCAGGTTCCCTGTGCATTGATATTTCCCTGTGTATACTGCCTACAAGACAGAAACTTGGTGAACTGGTCTAAAATTTTTATGTATTTATAACAAGCTCTAAATTCTCCAGTTATTCAAAATATTCTAAAGCCAAGAAGTGCTATAGTATATCAATAAAACTGTTATAGACAGTTAGTAGTAGTGAACTTTTAAAATTAGTGTAGCTGTTAAGTATACAACTATAGTTGCCATCTGTTAGTCTCCGTATTCTACTGTCCATAAGTTTTAGCTAGAAGTTTTAATATGTTCATACAGTAGAACATTCACTATAACTTTAGAAATCTTGTGAAAGTTCTAAAACTAATAGTACTTTTGCCCAAGTTTTATCATTTATCTTTTGATTGCTTGAAGTCTGCCCTGCAGTAATTTCCTCAAAAGCACTTTATTTACATAATATTTCTTAAGCTCTTGAATTTTTAAAACTGTTTCACCGTAGCCATTATACTTGAAGCACAGTTGGTTGGACATAAAAATCAAGGGCTTTACTTATTGTTTCCTTGGCTAACCATAATTCTAACTAGAAATATTTTTCTTTAAAGTTCAGCAGTTTTACTAAACAATATGTCACTCATCCTGGGACAATTTTGAGTTGCTAAAAGCGTGCCATTTCAACTTAAATTTCAAGTTGTTTTGTTTGTTTACTTTAAGAAAGTATTTAGCTATAGTTTTAAATAGTTGTTTTGTCTTTTTTTGTAGTTATCATTTTGGAGGGACTCCAATTATTCATATACTGGTTCTCCTATGGGATTTATATAATCTAGCAATTTCTTCTACTTTTATCCCTTTATTTCTATTTCATTTTATTCATATTCTTTTTCACATTTCTATCTTCCTTTAAAGTGCTTCTGTGCAAACAATCTCTATTTAGAAATTAGTAAACAGTCTCTACTTTTCTCGAAGTTTTTACTTTTTCTTCTATTGCCCTACAAAGTTCTTCCAGTTTTAGTTTTATACCTTCCTCTTGTCTGACCATTTTCTCCCTGAGATCTACTTCTATTTCATAATTTTTTATGGTGCACATTTCTTTTTAATTCATGTTGATATGCTGGCTACAGTATTCATCTATCTTATCTTAACTATCTTCTGTTACATTCTTATCATCAGCAGGAAAGTTGTGCTACTTTGTAAATTTTTATAATACTATTGCATGAATACCATAATATTACTTTTTATTTGAATAATTAAAAATTTCCCGGAGCTTTAAAAATATTTGTAGCATAAAATTTTACTATTTTTATACTTGAGTAGTATTCCATCGTATAAATGCCCCACAGTTATTTTATCCACTCATCTACTAATGGACACTTGGGCTGCTCCCATATCTTGGAGATTGTACATAATGCTGCAATCAGCAGAAGTGTGCTTATGTTCTTTTGAATTAGTGTTTTGGGTTTCTTTGGATATGTTCCCAGATATGGAATCAATATGTAAAAGGAAAGATTCATTTTTAATTTTTTGAGGTATTCGCATAGTGCTTTCCATAATAGCTGCACCAATCTGCCTTCCTATCACAGTACAAAAGGGTTCTATTTTCTCCTTAATCTCGCCAGCAGTTGTTTTTTGCTTATTTATTGATAATAGCCATACTGACAGGTGTGAGGTGACATCTCCTTGTCCATTTAATTTGCATTTCTTTGATGATTAGTGATGTTGGACATCTTTTCATATGTCTGTTGGCCACCTGTGTGTCCTCTTTGGAGAAGTGTTTATTCAGGTCCATTCCACTTTTTCTTTGTTTGTTTTTGGTGCAAAAGAAAGTGGTTTATTCAGATAACAGCAATCTGAGAAGATGGGGAACTCTTGTCCATCTTCACATATCAATGTAAGCAGGGGGTGTTTACAAGGAGGGAGAGGGAAAGAAGAACAAGGAGGTCAAGGGGAGGCAGGTAAAGAAGTTCTCTATATGCAGACTAACACAGTCCATTCCAATCAGGACCTCAAAATTGGTCAAGCGTTGGTCTGGTGTGTATCATCTTGGTTTTTGTCATCCTGGTTTTTACATTATTCTTGTTTTTTTAAATATATTTTATTGATTATGCTATTACAGTTGTTCCATCCCCCCCTTTACTCCCCTCCACCCTGTACGCCCCCTCCCACCCACATTACCCCCCTTTAGTTCATGTCCATATGTCATACATATAAGTTCTTTGGCTTCTACATTTCTCATACTATTCTTACCCTCCCCCTGTCTATTTTCTACCTACCATCTATGCTACTTATTCTCTGTACCTTTCTCCTCTCCCTCCCCCTCCCACTCCCCTGTTGATAACCATTCATGTGATCTCCACTTCTGTGGTTCTGTTCCTGTTTTAGTTGTTTGCTTAATTTGTTTTTGTTTTTGTTTTTGTTTTAGGTGTGATTGTTAATAATTGTGAGTTTGCTGTCATTTTACTGTACGTATTTTTATCTTCCATTTCTTAGATAAATCCCTTTAACATTTCATATAATAAGGGCTTGGTGATGATGAACTTTTTTAATTTGACCTTATCTGGGAAGTGCTTTATTTGACCTTCCGTTCTAAATGAAAGCTTTGCTGGATAGACGAGTCTTGGATGTAGGTCCTTGCCTTTCCTGACTTGGAATACTTCTTTCTAGCCCCTTCTTGTCTGTAAGGTCTCTTTTGAGAAATCAGCTGACAGTCTTATGTGAACTCCTTTGTAGATAACTGTCTCCCTATCTCTTGCTGCTGACCCAAATGAAAGAACAGATCAAAGCTTCAAAAAAAAATACAACTAAGTGATGAAGAGGTAGCTAACCTATCAGATGCACAGTTCAAAACACTGGTAATCAGGATGCTCACAGAATTGGTTGAATTTGGTTGCAAACTAGATGAAAAAATGAAGGCTATGCTAAGTGAAATAAAGGAAAATGTACAGGAAATCAATAGTGATGGGAAGGAAACTGGGACTCATACCAACAATGTGGACCAGAAGGAAGAAAGAAACATCCAATCAGAAAAGAATAAAGAAACAAGAATTCAAAAAAATGAGGAGAGGCTTAGGAACCTCCAGGATATCATCCTTGTTTTATGTCATCCCTATTCTGTGGTTGAAGGTCAGCCAATCTCTTGGAGCTGGGATGATGAAGGTCAGATGCTGTATCTTTTGAAGCCGGTTCCTCCCATCATCTGCAGTGAGTGCTATGGCAATGGTTCCATCCTGCCCATCCCCTGCTGAGACCCTGGGGCTGGCTGAAAGCAGCTGGTCAGGCTGGCCCACTGTGCATCCTCTGTTCAGCAGGCCCCAAGCCCATGGCTGCCTCCCTGGCAGATGCATCCCAGAGGTACTGGGAGAAGCAGCAGCTGGACATGTGCTGCAGCAAGTGTTGCATGGTTCTGGATGGCCACATGGAGCAATGGTGCCTCTTCAAAGAGAATCTGGGTTTATTTCTGTACTCACAGCTTGCCCAGTTCCTCCCTTTGCCCATTTTTCAAATTTAATTTTTAATTTTTTATTTTATTCTTTAAGTATATTTTATTGATTACATTATGACAGTTGTCCCAAGTTTTCCCCCTTTCCCCCTCCTCCTAGGACTCCCTTTTCCTCCAGTAGTCCCCTTCTTAGTTCATGTCCATGGGTTTTGCATACAAGTTTTTTGGCTTCTCCATTCCTATACTGTTCTTAACATCACCCTGTCTATTTTATACCTACCAATTAAGTTTCTTAATCTCTGTACCTTTCCCCCCTTTCTTTCCTTTCCCCCTCCTCGCTGATAATGCTCCAAATGATTTCCATGTCTATGATTCCATACCTGTTCCACTTCTTTGCTTAGTTTGTTTTTGTTTTTGTTTTTTAGATTTAGTTGTTGATAGTTGTGAGTTTGTTGTAATTTTAATGTTTAAATGTTTAATGATCATAGTTTTGATCTTCTTTTTCTTAAATAAGTCTTTTTAATGTTTCATATAATAAGAGCTTAGTGATTATGAACCCCTTTAGCTTTACCTTGTTTGGGAAGGTCTTTCATTCTAAAAGATAGCTTTGCTGGATAGAGTAAGCTTGGTTGTAGGTCCTTGCTTTTCAAACCTTCATATACTTCTTGCTGGTCCCTTCTTGCCTGCCAAGTTTCTTTTGAGAAATCAGCTGATGGTCTTACAGGAACTCCTTTGTAGGTAACTCTCTGCTTTTCTCTTGCTTCTTTTAAGATTCTCTCTTTATCTTTAACCTTTAGCATTTTTATTATGATATGTCTTTGTGTGGCCCTTTTTGGGACCATCTTATTTGGGGTTCTCTGTGATTTCTGGACTTATATGTCTATTTCCTTCACCAAAATAGGGAAGTTTCCTTTCATTATGTTTTCAATTTCTTGCTCTTCCTCTTCTCCTTCTGGCACCCCTATGATTCAGATGTTGGCCCTTTTGGAGATGTCCCAGAGTCTTCTTATTCCCTCTTCATTTTTTTTTGAATTCTTGTTTCTTCATTCTGTTCTAGTTGACTGTTTATTTCCTCCTTATGTTCCAAATCATCAATTTGAGCCCGAGTTTTCTTCGCTTTACTGTTGGCTCCTTGTGAATTTTTCTTTACTTCACTTGGTGTAGCCTTCATTTCTTCCCTTATGCTTTTGCCATACTCAATGAGTTCTCTGAGCATCCTTGTCTCCAGCATTTTGAACTTTGTATCTGATATGTTGACTATCTCTGTTTTATTTAGTTATTTTTATTAGGTTTTATTCTGTTCTTTCATTTGAGCCATATTTTTTTTTGACTCTTCAATTTGGTAGCCTCCCTTAGTTTGTTTCTGTGTATTAGGTAGAGCTGTTTTGACTCCTTGTCTTGGCATACCTGTTACATTTATGGGGTGGAGCCTTAGGTAATCACCAGGATGGGGCAACCTACTTCACCACTTTGTAGTTCTGTGTGTGGGGAAGGGGTTGGAGAGGTGATAATGCCACTGCCTGGCTGCTGGAGGCTTTCTCAGCACTTGCCCAACTTCCAGTCACTTCACCCAATTCCCATATGCAAATTGTGCCCCTCTAGCTTTTGGCCTGGTAGTGATTCCCAGAGTGAGTGGGTTTGCATCATTATAGAATTATGAAGTCCCTTTAAACAAACTGTCCTGAGAGACCAGAAGTTTCTTCCACTGCCCCAACCCCCACTGGTTTTTATAGCCAAAAGTCATGCAGCTTAATTTTCCTGGGGTTGGATCCCTGGGCTGTACAGTCTGGCCTAGGGCTAGGATTGCTCAATCCTCAGGTATTCCTCCTGATATTTATCCACCACACTTGAATGTGGGACTCCCTATTCCACTAGCCACCACCACCTTGCCACCACCACACCATGTCCTCTCCACCTTCTTACAGTTGTGCAAAGAGGCAAAACATATCTACCTACACCTCCATCTTGAATGGAACACTTCCCATTTTTTTAATTGGATTGTCTCCCTTTGCAACAGAATGGATGGACCTTGAGAGATTATGCTAAGTAAAATAAGTCAGTCAGAGAAAGACAAAAACCATATGATTTCACTCATATGTGGAATATAATGAATGAACTGAACTAACAAGCAAAACAGAAACAGACTCATAGATAGAGAGCAGGATGACAGCTATGCAGGGGGGAGTTAAGGGGTCAAGGGATTGAGTAAAAAGGAAAAAGGACTCATGAATATGGACAACAGTGTGGTGATTGCAGGGGGAAGGATGATAAGTTAAATGGTAATGGAAAAAATTTTTAAATAAAAGTATTTGTCAGGGCCAGTATAATTTTCCAGATTTCACTAATCAAGGTCCTCCCAAGACAAAGGCCATTTGTCCATTGCACGGGGCTTCTGTAAAGACAGGCCTCCGCTCCCTTTTAAGATTTAATCAGGCTCTGGGGGATTTCTACTGTCAGCTTCCAGTTTCCCTGGTTTCTTTCTAGATTATTGTTACAAATGAATAATCCTTGTCTTTCAAATTATTTCCACCTGCCCTCTGGCTGGAACTTCCTAATATTTTTTATCTGTAACCATCCTGGATATCTTGTCCTGTTCATTCTTAAATCTCACTCTCAAGATAGGGTCATACTTTCCTGGATGACTATTTGCTGTAAATTTATGAGTGTGAGATTTGCTATAGCAGGGCCCCTCTGCACTTCTTTTTCTTTCCCACAGCTCTGTGACAACCTCCCTTGTGGGCCTGCTTCCCAGGTCAGCTTAGCTGCCTTTGAAGCCCTTGCAAATGATTTTGAGTTCACAGGTACTCTCTCTCTCACCTTGATTTGTTAACAATATAGATTATGAATTTTTTGTTTGCTTGTTTTTTCTGTGGGGTTTCCAGAAGAAAAAAAAAAGAGATGATTCAAAACTATGCTGTATTCCAAGAGGAAACTGAAAACCTCTTAGAAAAGTTTTGTTAGTTATAATTTTCAGACAAAAATCAAAACAAATTTTTTCTAGAATCAGTTTATTAAACAATGATATATTTTAACTGCAAATTGTCTCACTTTCTATGATTTAGTAAATGAAAATAAACTTTAGCATATTACTATAGAATATACTGTGTCACTGTATTATGGGATGAATTCTGTCTTTCCAAATTCATATATGGAAGACCTAACACCCAGTACCTTAGAATGTAACCATATGTGGGGTTACGTTCTTTAAAGAAATGGTTAATTAAAAGAGTCTATCAGGGTGGATCCTAATCTAAACTGACTAGCGTCCTTATAAGAAGAGAAAATGTGGAAACACAAAGATACCAAGCATGCAAACACACAGAGGAAAGGCCGATTGAGGACAGCCAGCGTCCTAAAATTTCAGCCATCTACCAGTTAAGGAGAAGCCTCAGAAGAATCTAGACCTTGATGTTGGACTTCTAGCTTCCACAACTGTGAGAAAATAAATTCTTGTTGTATAAGCCACTCAGTCTGTGTCATTGTATTATGGCAGCCCTACTGAACTAATATATACTGCTAACTCTGAAATTCATTTGGAAAGAGTAAGTATACTTCTCTAGGACCCAAAGGAAAAGAAAAGGGAGGTTTGTTGTTATGAGTTGAGGTAAGAGGATTGAGAATGCTGTCCCCAGAATTTATGACTAAACCCCAAATACAGCTAGCTGCAGGGCCTGTTGCTATATGACTAATAAAACATGAAGTTTTCAAGTGAAGCACTGAATACCTCTTAAAAATTAGCAATGCTTACTTTTACCAATTTTCCTCCGTCTTGCCATTTCATCTATCTTTCTGCCTAAAATAGTTTCCCTCAATGCCTAACATTCCATTATCTTCTTTATACATCCTTGTTTATCACCTTGCCAAAACCCCATTGCCATTCACAAGGTTTTTGCAGAGAGCAGCAAAACATTGTGCTTGTATTTGCACAGGTGTTGAAGTTGCCACACAGCTGGTTGAGTATTAGGGATTGCAGGGGAAGAACTGCAGAGCCACTCAGCAGGTGTCTTCACATGTCTGCTTGAAACTCTCTAGATGGCCCTAAATTGCTTCCCATGCCCCAAATCCCACCTCAACCACGGCCCAGTAACTCTGCAGTCAAAAGCCTAATTAATTTAAGAAATAGCTGATGGAAAGTCTTTTACTTTCACAGTAACTCTAAAATGTTTGAGATCATTGAATAAACACACATTCCCTAAGGTGTACAGTATGATTTTGCTTACACTAATTTCTCAGAAGTACCTTTTTAGTGCGTTTATATTTTATGCTGGCCCATTCACATTTTGGTAGACATATTTTTGAAAAAATATCTTTAACTAAATGAGAATTTAGCTGGCATCTAAAAATGTATGTATACTTCTAAAAGATTATATTTATCTGATGATATTCTCAAATTAAATACAGATTAGACCACTGATCTCAGGTTGCCATTCCTTCCCTTAACTCCATATGTGTGTCATATTATTAAGATTCAAGATGAGGTTTTCCTATTTTTAAAATGCCTACATCAAGTAATAATATTTTTACTAATACTTTTAGCCAAATAATTGATCCATTAATATGTCAGGAAGGTTTTCCTGGACTGGATGGACTGAAGACTCTTGATCCATTTACACTACAACTTCCATTTCAAAATATATCCCCAAATAGTCTACGTCCTTCATTTCCATTGTTAGAGCCATTGTTATCAGTCACAGTGGTTGTCCCAGTAACCTCCTGATATCTTGTTTCATGCTTTTTACTCTTGGACTCCCTCCAAAATGATCTTTTAAAAATATGTACTGGATCATGTCACTCACCTGCTTAAATCTGTGCACTGGCTTCCCATTGCTCTTAGAAATTAAAGCCCTTCTTATGGCCCTATATAATTTGCCTAACTATTCAAGTCTATCTACTAGAACTTTTCTTCTTATCTGTTGGGATCCAGTCCCATTGGTCTTCCTCCAAGTTCATTCTTACCTTAAAGCTTCACACTTACTATACCCTCTGCCTCAAATTCTCTACCCCAGGACAGTTCTAGGGCAGGTTACTTTCTGTCATTCATGCCTCAATCAACATGTCACACCCTAAATGTGGCTTTCTCTGACCATCCAATTAAACTTTTGAATCTCCTCCCAATGTCACCCCTTCATGTAACCCTATTTTATTTTGTTATGACATTTACCCCTATCTAAAATGATCTACTTATTTCTTTTCTTTCTCCCCACTCTCACATAATTTCCATCAAAGTAAGGAATCTGTATGTTTTCCTCACCACATTATCTCCAGAAGGAAGAAAAGGATGACCTACTCATAATAACTGAGTGGACTTTCAGTAGGTAGTTGTCAAGTATACAGGACCTGGCAGAAGTAATGCCATTGAGTGCAGTGGGCAGGTACATGAATGTCTCACACGAGGTGGACAGCAATTTGAACATTCCACCTAAAATGTCATATGGTGTGCTTGAGAGTGATATTGTTATGTTATAGAATTACATGGTTATCATTTTGTAATAAAATGTCCTTATGTAATAAAAAGGGGCATTATCTGTGCCAGACCCTGTATATGATTGAATGAATGAAAAAATGATTCTAAACATTACATTCTTTGCAAGTTGCTTGGATTTCACCTAGATTATCTAAGTGCCCTATTGTGTTTTAAAAAGCAGAGTCTAATTCAATAGCTATGCCTGTAAAGATCATAGGAATTGGACAATCCAATTAGTTGGTTTAGTATCCTTATGCCTCCTACTAATCCATTAAAATAAATAATTAAAATAAACCAGATAATATTTATTAATTATAGCAATTTCATTCAATTACTCATGTGCAATAGAGACATAGGATACCAACTAAAAGACAATTTAAAAAAATCTCAAGTGAAATTGAAGGAAAACTTGATTTTTAAAAACTTGTGTTCCACCAGGAAAGAGAACTAGTGTATGAATTTCGGGGATCCTCAGCCTTGTGTGCTCAAAGGGCCATGATGACTGGGTGGAGGGACCCACTTACTCTGCAGTGGGTCTCCACCGAGACCTGTGCTCCCTAAACCTGACCGAAGGAAATACAGCAAAAGAAAGCAGATTAAGAGAGCATCAGGGTGGCCAAACAGCTTGATTTACTCTCGTGTCTCAGAAACTTTCATTAAGATTTACATCATGATGCTGACCTAAGTGGCAAAGCAATTTTTTCAAAGCTGAACAAAAAAGCGAATACTCTCCAGTTGGGTCAGGTAACCTTTTTCTTGCTCACAGCAAATAATGGAGTTTTCTCATGTGAATGAGACTGACCAATGGACATATATCGCTGCATTCCAGTGAAGCAGGTTCCCTGTGTAATAAATTTGCACTCCACTTATTAAAGTTTTCTGAAAGCCCTTTCTCATTTTGTTCATTTTTCTTAGTGAGCCTAAGAGAGGCTATATGCAAACTTTTTTTTTAGTCTGAAAGCTGACATTAAAATGCTCAGCATGATTTTCAAAAGCACTTGGAGAAAAAAAGTGACTAGTACCTCAAGAATCAAGTTCATATAATAAAAATTAAACTTAAGGAAAAGCAAGCAAGTGCACACATACCACCCCATATTAAAGAGATTTAAGTGGTAGCTGAAGTTAATTAGAATGTTGTTTTATGTAGTTAGTTCCAGAAAAGCTGAATTTTGTAAATGAAATTTTTTTAAATTTAAAGTGAACTTTGTTATCATGGTGAAATTCTTCTGGTAAGATTCTAATCTCTTTAGAATTTAAGATCTTTCTGGTCCTTGTGAATAAACCAGGGTAGGAAGTATTTAACCAACCTAAGGGTTTAATTTGCCTTCAGTTCTCTTTCTCTCTCTCTCTCCCCCCTCCTCCCTCTCTCTCTGTCTCCACGTGTGTGCGTGTAAAACGTCATATATACATATATGTAAAAGTCCACACATATATGGGTACATATATACATATACATATATGCATATACATATACATATACATATATACATATATATGTTAAAAGTCCAGCCATTGTTAATATAATGAAAACTATTTGTGTGACATCAGTGTAACCTGGCAGCAGAGGAGAGTGGACTGGAATGAACATGTGTAAACAATGACAACTTCACTACCAGTCATCGAAGGTGGTG
Organism: Carollia perspicillata; assembly: GCA_004027735.1. Classification (NCBI taxonomy): domain Eukaryota; kingdom Metazoa; phylum Chordata; class Mammalia; order Chiroptera; family Phyllostomidae; genus Carollia; species Carollia perspicillata. The sequence goes on along the minus strand of PVKM010009118.1, from coordinate 14,450 downwards.
GATGCCATTGACTGAGCACGTGTACTATGTTGTCATCACATTTTAAATGACTGAGCAAATAGAGCAATGAATCTGCATCAAATTTCACGTGAAGCTTGAAAATTCCTCAGCGGAAACTATTCAGATGATTCAGAAGGCCACAGCTATGGGCAGCTGGTGATTGGCAATTTCCTCACAACAATGTACCCATTCATGCGTCATGTATTGTACAGAGTTTTTTGGTGAAATGCCAATCACCAGGTAACTCAGCCCCCCCACAACTTGGATTTCATGTCCTGCAACTTACAGTTTTCCCCCAAACTAAAATCACCTTTGAAAGGGAAGAGATTTTAGACTGTTGATGAGATTCAGAAAAATTCAATAGGGCAGCTGTTGGCTACTGGAAGAACTGTGTGAGTTCCCAAGATGCCTACTTTGAAGGGGACTAAGGAGTCATTGTCCTCTGGACAATGTTTCTTGTATCTTGTATCTTTTTCAATAAATGTCTCTATTTTTCATACTACATGGCTGGATACCTACCCTCTGGATACACACACACACACATACATACTATTTTTTATTGTTGACACTGTTACAGATACCCTCCTTTCCCCCACTTTGTCCATCTCCACCAGTGAAATTAATCATAAAGAGGAAAGACACCACAGAGAAACAAAGTGACTGTCTTAGAAACTGTAGCATTAACAGTCCCAAAGCAGTAAAATGTAGTTATCATAGTGTAAACTCATGAATTATGTTAATGCTTTTGAATGGGGTGGGGCTACAACTATCTTAGCCCAGACAGAGAGAGCAAGCGGAGTTTCTCCAGGCTGGCCGTGGCCATGTCAAGGAGTTTTCTTTTCCTAACTGTGTCCAGCAAGTTCTCTCAGGACCTTACAAACATTTGTCATGTCTCCATGTGAATGTAAAAAGGAAAGTATTCTTTACTGAGCAGAGAAGTTTTAGAGGAGTGTATTATTTATTTTACAATAATAACAAGTTCATTTCATATAAATTATACAAAATAAATAATTTAATTAAAGGAAAAGAAAATTGGGAATTAAGGGCCAAATGATTAGTATATACTTGTTATAAAATAACTCCTGTCATTTTCATAAAGCAATATTCTTTGTGGCAGTTTTGATGCTTACTTGTTTAAGTATCTCCATTCTTATAGAAAAAGTGACTACCTAGAAACCTTTTCCTCCTCGTTTTTCCTTGTTGTATATGTACTATTTAGATCAGCATTCTACAATGAGAAAAGTCAAATAGATACAAAACTAAGTGTTTAGAAATCTGTGTTTTAAATGATTACTGGAAATATATTGCAATATTTCAACCGGAGTCATATCACATTTTAGAACACAATGGCAGTTTTTTAAATTCCATGCATATATATCAATGTCCCATCAATAATAAACTTTTACTATGTTTATTGTTAAGTGTCAGCTGTAAATTTTATATTGTTGTAGTATTTTACTTTTGTGTAATTGTTCAAATTATATATGCCATCTGGAACAATGTTTCTTGTACACAAATCACATGGAATCTTATTAAAATTCAATTTACATTTCAGGGCCCAAGATTCTGCATTTCTAATAACCTCCTAGGATTCCAATCTTGTTGGTCTATGGACTGCACAGAAAAGCCATACTATTCTTTCAATACTGTAAAGCATTTTTAAATACATTTTATTGATTATGCTATTACAGTTACCCCAATTTTCTCCCTTTACCCCTGTCTATACCAGATACCCCCATACCCCACAGCAATCCTTCCATTATTAGTTAATGTCCATGGGTCATACATCTAAATTCTTTGGCTTCTACACTTCCTATACTGTCCTTAATATCCCCCTATTTTGTACCTACCAATTTGTACTGCTTTTTTTCTAAAGGTTTTATTTATTTACTTTTAGAAAGAGGGGAAGGGAAGGAGAAAGAGAGGGAGAAAAACTCAATGTGTGGTTACCTCTCATGTGCCCCCTACTGGGGACCTGGCCTGCAACCCAGGCATGTGCCCTGACTGGGAGTCGGACGGGCGACCCTTTGCTTCACAGGCCCATGCTCAATCCACTGAGCTACACCAGCCAGGGCTGTACTGCTTTTTTTAAAAAGATTTTATTTATTTATTTTGAGAGAGGGGAAGGGAGAGAGAAAGAAGGGGAAAGAAATATCAATGTGTGATCGCCTCTCATGTGCCCCCAACTGGGAACCTGGCCCACGACCCAGGCATGTGCTCTGACTGGCAATGTGCCCAAATTGGTGACCCTTTGGTTCACAGTCTGGCACCTAATCCGCACCATCCAGGGCCCAATTTGTACTTCTTAATCCCTGTACCTTTTTGGCCATTTTCCCCCTTCTCTTCCCAACTGATAGCCTTCCAAATCATATCTCTGATTCTGTTTCTGCTCTGCTTGTTTGCTTAGTTTATTTTTAGATTCAATTGTTGATAGTTGTGAATTTATCACCATTTTAATTTTTATAATTTTGATCTTCTTTTTCATATATAAGTCCCATTTACATTTCATATAATAATGACTTGGTGATGATGAACTCCTTTAGTTTTATCTTGTCTGGGAAGCACTTTATCTGCCCTTTAATTCTAAATGAGAGCTTTGTTGGATAGAGTAATCTAGGTTGTAGGTCCCTGCTTTTCATCACTTTGAATACTTCTTGCTAGTCTCTTCTAGCCTGAAAAGTCTTTTTCGAGAGAACTGAGTCTTATGGGAACTCCCTTGTAGGTAACTCTCTACTTTTCTCTTGCTGCTTTTAAGATTCTATCTTTATCTCTAATCTTTGACATTTTAATTATGATGTATCTTGGTGTGTTCCTTTTTAGGCCCATTTTGTTTGGGATTCTCTTGCTTCCTGGACGTGTATGTGTATTTCCTTCACCAAATCAGGGCAGTTTTCTTTCATTATTTTTTCAAATAAGTTTTCAATTTCTTGCTCTTCTCTTCTCCTTCTGGCATCCCTATGATTTGGATGTTCAGAGGTTTAAGATATCCCAGAGGCTCCTTAGCCAATCTTTGGTTTTTTGAATTGCTTTCTCTTCTTTCTATTCTGATTGAATGCATTTTTCTTCCTTGTGTTCAAAATCATTGACTTGATTCTTGGCTTTATCATCTCCACTGTTGGTTCCCTGTAGATTTTTCTTTATTTCACTTAATGTAACCTTCATTTTTGCCTGGGTCTTTCTCATGCTGTTGAAGTATCTAATGAGTTCCTGAAGCATCCTGATAACCAGTGTTTTGAACTCTGCAAATTGATAGTTTGCTTATCTCCATTTTGTTTAGTTCTTTTTCTGGAATTTTACTCTGTTCTTTCATTTGGACCATATTTCTTTGTCTCATTTTGGAACATCTCTGTATTTGTTTCTGTGTATTAAGTAGAGGTGCTTTGACTCCCTGTCTTAGTAGTACCTTGGCCTACTGTAGAAAAGTGCACCTGTAAGTTGTAAGGTGGGGAGCTTTAGGTAATAGCCTGGGAAGGGCAACCCATGTCACTACTCTGTGGTTCCGTGTATGGCAGGGCTACAGAGACAAGGCAATGAAATGCCCTGTCTTGTCTCTGTAGTCTTTCCTGGAAGGAAGCTGTCTCCCAGCACTCACCCTGGTGCCATTCATTTCACTTTCTCTCATATGCCACTGGTACCCTTCCAGCTGTTGTCCTGGTGCTGAATCCCAGAGGGAGTGGGTCTGCTGAAGTCTTAACTCTGTTGTACACCCTTTATGAGGTGTCTCCTGTTTGTCCCACAAGTTCTTCCACTGCCACAACCCCCACTAGTTTTTACAGCCAGAACTTCTGGGGACTTAATTTCCTGGCACTGGAAACCTGGGATGTGGTTTCCCTACTGATTTTTATCTACCACACAAGGATGTGGGACTGCCCATTTGCATTTCTGAGCCTCTCCTAACCTCTCTACCTCTGCACGCATCTCTATGTCTCCATTCCTCCTAACCATCCAGATTAATGTGTATTCAATAAATCCTTGGTTGTTGGATTTCCATACAGCTCTATTTTCTGACATTTCTAGGTGATATTTGTTTTTTAGTCTAGTTGTAATTTTTTCTGTAGTTGTGCAAGGAGGCAAGGCTTGTTTACCTATGCCTCCATCTTGATCGGAAGTCTGTAAAGCATTTTTTTTAATGAACAGATAGTATTTTGTCTAAGAACTAGTAGCTTTTAAAGTAAAATGTATATATTGGGTTGGCCAAAAAGTTCATTAGTTTTTCCATGTGATGGTTCTAGTAGTGCTTAGTTGTCTTTAACTTTATTCAAAATAATTTTGTTAGATTGTATTGTGACAGCTGTCATATTAGCATGCATTTAAAAAACTTATCAAATTGGTGAATTTTTGTCCAGCCATTTTAATATTGAAGATAATATACAATATTTTCAGTGTATTATGCTTTATTATTTCAAGAAAAGTAAAAATGCAACTGAAATGCAGAAAAAAAATTGTGTAATGTATGGAGAAGTTGCTGTGACTGATCAAATATGTCAAAAGTGGTTTGTGAAATTTCCTGGTACTATTGACATTTCAGCCAAATAATTCTTTGCTGTGGGACTGTCTTATGCATTGGAAGACATTTGGCAGCACACCTGGCCTCTACCCACTAGAAGCCAATAGCAGGAGATAGCCAACATACTCAAAATATCCAAACCAATAAAGTTATTGGTGAAAATGAAAAATGTATTTTTTATTTTATGGAAAAATCTAAACAAACGTTTTGGCCAACCCAATATTAAGTGGCTAAATTTTAAAAAATTAACTTCAATATTGATTAAACTTCCATATTAAAAATAAATCATTTCTGTAATATAATTAGCTAAGCATCATTTTGCCCTCCTTAATTTATAACAAGCTAATACCAAATTTGTGGATTATTAATGGTTAATGTATTAGATTATTTCATATTGATGTATGTTATGTGGAGGTCCTTGTGAATTTTAAATGAGGACTTAACAGTAAACAAATGGCAGGTAATATTAACTGAAAAGTATGTCTTATTAGCCAGTATATGCTTACTGAAAGGGTTTATTAATTTATTATTTTAAGATACCATTCAGAATATGAGTGGGAAAAGCAGCAGAGGCTCCTTATTGAAATATTGCTTTATGAAAAAGTCTTTCAATTACTAGGTGTGTTCCTCTGGAAAAAATATATATAAATTCTGTTAGAACAAGTTATTTTACTTTCATTTGTCAGAAAATTATTGTAATATGCTGAATTTTTTAGAAGAATATACTCTGCTGCCATCTGCTGTAAGATCTCTATAAGAAATATACGTATCACTTATATGTGGAGACAACACCATTATGATAAAAATGCAAACATTTTTCCAACTAATAAAACATTTACCCAGTGCCCAGTATGCCTGTAGGTGTGGCTCCTTGTGTGGTGTGCAACCTGAGCAAATGTCCATGGGAGTTTGACTTCACACTCTGATGTGAAGGTAAAGGCTGGTCCGTAAGTGGTCTCAGATCATTAAAAGAGGAATTGATGTTGTCCTCATGACACAGCATCAGAAAGGACAGTGGCAGACATGTTTAGCACAGATGAAGTTCAGCATTCCTGTGCATGAGCCTGGAGGGTCTGCAGGGTCTGACTTGGTCACCATGCAGCTTACTCTAACGCAGGGTGGTGATCACTCAGGCAGACAGATGACGGGCTCACACTCCTGACTCAATAACCACTTTCAGTAGCTGTCACCTTTCAAAGATCCAGTTATAGAGAGACATACCTCCATTCAGTTAGGAGGGTGAGCAGATATCATATAATATAACTGCATCTCTTTCTCCCTGAAATCTACACCATGGATTTTGAAACTCAACCATCACCAATGCAGTGTCCCCCTCCACTCTCATTCCTCTTGCCCACAGGGACTCTGCCTAGATAAAAGCCTGGATATAAAGGTGGCTCTTATGAGATTTTAAAATTTCTGTGTTATTTTAAAATTTCACAATATTATTCCATACTGATTTATAAACTGTAATTAGAGGTGTGCCATTAACCTATTATACCATGTTGTTCCATTTAAGAGATAAGGCTTCAAGCTCAATTCCTTTTTTTATAATGAAACTAAATATAGTACCTGCTGGAAACATTTTTGATAAATTCTAAATAGAAACATTTGTCATCCTCTATTTCCATCCTTTGATAGATATCATTTAGAAAGTAATCACATAAATCTGACAGAAAAAATGTTTAAAAATTGTATCAAAAGGATGTCTGGCAACATAGTAGGCCAAACTGGTACAAATAAACATTTTTCTCATTACAAACTCATAGATAGGCTGGGTATATAACCAACATTTTAAATGCAGAGTTAAGTTCAAAATGAAAACAAGGGAAATCCCCAAGTATCAGAAAGAAGAGGGCGACAAAACCAGAGCTGAAACTTGGCAGGTTTGTGGATATTTCTAACAAGTTATAGGCCCTGGGGTGTGAGGACTGGGGAGCTGATGGTCATGTGGGGGTAGAAGTGTAACCACAAACTATAAGAAGTAAATGATTTCACCATAAGCATTCTGTTTGCTAACAACTTGCACATATATTTCTTTTGGCTAAAGCCCTCTCAGGAGCTTCACCTTCTCTTTACTTTTCTCTCCTGGGACAATTCAATACAAAAGCCTTTAGGTGGGTTCTACATGTGATGGGAGTTGGGGCAGAGTCCCTATGTAGGGCATCAAACCCAAAGGAGATGAGGAGGGATCCGCGTGAGGTGGGAAATTGGCCCAGACTGAGTTTTGGGCCCTGGGGAGTGAGAAGGGCTCCTGTGCTGTGACGCAGGGTAGTGTGGGGTTTGAAGCGAGAGGAGGGAAAGGAGGGTGTCCAAACAGGTTTTCAGGTCCAGTGGGATGGGGCAGGCATGTGCACAGGACAGGAGTTACAAAGGAAATGCTAAAACAAATAAGTTTAACCAAATCTCTTACTGTCAGAGAAAGGGGTCACAAATATGAAAAGGGAAAAAAGTTACACTGAGCCCTGTAACATTGGTCTGGAATCAGGGGTATCAGTGAACTACTGGTTTTCAATTTATAAAAGTAGAAATAGAAATAAATAGATGTGTATATTACATAGACACACATTTCTTAGCTCTCTACTTAGAATCCCCCAAAACAGAGCATGGCTAGCATCGGATCTTGGTTTCAGTATCATTATTTATATAGAGGAACCAGGGTTCTTTGGAGAAATGTCTGATTCCAGGGTTGGGGCAGGAAAAGTACAGATGGGCGTAAAACACTTTGTTGTTCTGACAGCGATGAAGTGCTCTAAGAGTCATTTCAAAATTCCAATGGTCAAATTTTGGATATTATTCGCACCAAATAATACTAGTGGATTATAACCTATTGTATAAAATAGGAAATCACAGTCGATTCTGATGAATGAATAAATCAAAAAGCTTTTGAGATAAAGGATATTTATCTTGCTTCATAAGGCATTACCCCAAAATATTCATTGATTACAAAGTTTAAAAGAAGTTACTTTTAAAGGGAGATCCTGGCAAACACGATCTGAATCAGGGATCGAGGGAACATTGTGAGTGATGGGGTAAATCAAAGTTTGTGCACCACCTCATAAGGTGCAATGATGAGAACGCAGCGTCGCTTTTGTGATATTTTTGCCCAAGACGTATAACCTGAATCTAATCATGAGGAACCACAGGTAAAACCAAACTGAGCGACATTCTGCAAGATAAGGTTCCTGCAATTTTCAGACATGTTAATTAAGGTCATAAAAGCCGAGGAAAGACTGATGAAATGGCCCAAACTGAAGGAGGCATGATAGCTAAATGCCCATGGAATTCTGAAACATACACTTTCATGCAAAGGAAAATTATTGCGACAATAATAAGTGAAGCTTGACTGTAGTCTGAGGATTATATGTAAAGTATCAGGTTAATGTCTTAATATCGACAGTGGCACGGTGATTATATGGATCAATGTACTTGTTTGCAGGAAATGTGCACTATTTGGAGACTAGAGTAGCAAATAATTCTCAAGTGGTTCAAAGGGAAAGTTGTTTTTTATTGTATTTTAACTTTTCTGTAAGTTTGAGATTCTTTCAAAAAATTTTTTTAAATGTCAATGTTGCATCCGTATGAACAGTTACAAATCCAGATATATTCATATAACCTAAACTGTGTGCTATAAAGAATAATAGAAAAATAAAGTAATCTGGAGCACATGTATGCTAGGCATGATTCTAATCCCTCTTAACATATAAATAATTTAATTTCACGTCAACCACTATCAACTCTCTAAAAGGCCAGCCTGAGGAACATAAAGGTTATAGGACTTGCCCAAAGTTATACTAAATATCCTCTCTAATCACGTAGAAATGTAACTGGTCCAGAGTAATTTTTCTCTGGGATTTGCTACCTTTAATACTACTTTTATTCAAATGAAACTCTCTTGATACTTATAAACTATCGTATCAAGCATCAGATACAGGGTGTCTGTCCAGGTTCTTCCCCAGGGGCTCATAGCGAAGCCCCTTGCTCAAAGTCAGTAAGCACATACAGCAGGAGCGACCGCAGCATAACTAATTGGAGAACTGGGTTCGGCCCGGCTGAGTCAGAGACCCCCCTCCCCATCTCTGCCTTCCATGTGTAGAGAACATGATCCCAACTGGTAGCCAGGGTAGCACCTAGGCACAGGATAAAACCTAAGAGCTGTTTTCTCAAGACAGTGGACGATCTTTATGGGGAGAGACTCATAATGGGTACTGAAAACAGCAATAATAAAAAATACCTAAGACCTTCAATAATACCCTGAAGAAAAAAAAAGAAAGTCAGATCCACTGAGGAGTCAAATACTCTACACTGTGGAGTCTACAGCTACTCATACCTTGAACAAAGTCTCATTTTCTTCTGCTGCTGCGAACACAGCGGGGCTGCCTGCCATCCATGCACCTTCCCAAGAAATCTCACTTGCCAACATGGAATAAGCAGGCAACCTTCCTCCACACACCCACCCCTGAAATGTAATGACTATTGAAGAAAAACTTATTTAAATGTAAAGAACACATTCTAATCTTTCTTTCACAAAGATTGTGACAACTAGGGTATTAAACACTTCTTTAAACAATTAGCAAGAAAAAGGAGGATCACAATGAACACATGAAACAACTACTATTCAGAGATCACCAATACAAAAATAGTCAATGGATGTGAGTAGCCAATTAAAGAAGAGAAAACCTGAATTGCTAATAAAGATGTAAAAAGATGGCCAAATAGAAGAAGAAAAATTCAATCTCGATATACAGATGATTCTGCATAATACCCAGCCATCACCTGGAAGTGGGCAGCTGCAGCACAAGGACCCCACCCAGGGTGGTTCTGGAGGATTCTGATGAAGGGAAGACCCTTCGAGAGGCCAGCTTTAAGCAGAGCACCTAAGAGTTTGCTGTGCCTGGTGTAGGGGATTGCCAGATATACAGATCTATACCCACTCATGAGCTGTAACCAACAGTCTACATGGACAGTCAGAGACTTGCTAAGAAAACTACTGGAAAATATCTGAGTGGGCAATGTGTGTGAAGATATTTCTATCACATGTGAAGGCTTCCTCATCAGAGGAAGGTTCTAATAATCAGGTCCTCATCTGAGCACATCAGTCAACATCCCTCTCTGGCCTCTTAATTCATTGGTCAATGGGCTCATGAGGAGGGTAGCCATGGAAGTAAGTAGGGAGGTTATACGTGACTGAAGCAGCATGACTTCCTCTCACTAAGACCCATCTGGCTCTGGCCAACAGCTGAACAGTTTTCCTAAAGCACAGACTAACACTGAGCCTCTGATATGACACAAATTCTACAAAAGAACCAGCCAGCTCTTGGTAGTAGGTTAATTAAACTGGATTGCGTCCATTGTGGAAAGAGCAGTGTTTTGTTCTTACTGGAACAGACACTGACAATGGACTTGCCTTCCCTGCCTGCAATGCTTCTGCCAAAACTACCATCTGTGGACTCACATAATGCTTCAATGACCATCAGGGAATTTTTCACAGCACCATTTATAACCAAAGAACAAATCTTATAGAAAATAAAGTGCAGCAGTATGTTCATGGTCATGGTATTCCCTGTCTTACCATGTCTCTGGAGCAGCTGGTATAATACAACAATGGAATGACCTTTTGAACACAGTTGAGAACCTGTATGGTGGCAACACCTTACAGTGTGGGAACAATGTCCTCAAGGATACAGAATACGCTCTCAATTCATGATCAGTATTTGATGCTGTTTCTCCAAGAGCCAGGATTCATGGGTCCAGGAACCAGAGGAAGGATATGGGATTAATGTCTATCATTTTACTTTTAGTAATAAATTAGCAAAATTTCTGTTTCTCATCTCTACACATTTGGGTTCTGCTGGTCTAGAAGCCTTAGCTCTGAAAGGAGAAATTTTTCTACCAGAACACACAGTAATAGTTCCACTAAACTGGAAGTTAATATCGGCACATGGCAACTTTAGGCTTCTATGTTAATAAGTCAACAGGCAAAAAATAGGGCTATAGTATTGTCTGGGCTGATTTAGCTATCTTGACAACCAAGAGGAGATTGGGCTGCTACAGCACAATGGAGGTAAGGAGTATGTCTGGAATACAGGAGATCCTCCAGGGCATAATAATGCTATAATGACCCATAATTAAAGTCAATGAAGAGCTAAACCCAACTGGAAGGACTGCTTAATGGTCCACCCCTTCAGGAATGAAGACTTTGGTCACGCCATCAGATAGGAAACCTCACCAACTGAGATGCTTGCTGAGGGCAAAGTGTATTTGTAATAAGTAGTTTGTGAAGTTGTTATAAATAACAACTATAGTGGTGTAACCATTTGCAAGAATGAGGACTATAATCATTGTAAATATTCCTTCCCTATTGTGTTATTAGTAAATTTGTGAGTGTATTACCCATTTCTCCTTCTATCTTCTCATCCTCCAATCATCTAACATAAGGTATGTTAATAGTGAACTTTATACCACCATATTTAAGTTAAAAGATATGAAACAGAATGTGTGATTCAGATAGATGAAGAATGAACCTCACCCAAAGATAGAAAATGGGACATTGTATCCTTTTGTGGGGAGAGGGTTGCCATGTTCCAGTTATACATGAGGCAAGCGCTGTATTGAATTAGCTGGATAAGCTAAGTTACATTCACCAGGATTCAATTCCCTGGATGTTTCTAGTTAAAGCTGCCACAACAGAAACTTGGGTGAGATCTAGAATGGAGAAATGAAGGAATAGCCAGGGTTTGCTGTCAGAAAGCCAATACGCCTCAGGCTACGTTTGCATCTTTGTTGCAGCAGCAGAGCCTCTGGTTGTTCCAGCTACTGACAAATATTTTCTTTCAACTTCTCAGTTCTGGGCCTGGTGAAAATGTGGGTCTTAAACAAACCAACAGCTTCTTCAGCAGGTTGAAGCACGGTTGAAGGCTTTGAGTTGGGGAGAGGCCAGTGGGAGTTCTTTGAGTGACCAATGCAGGATTCAGCTTGTTTCTTAAGGTTTCCAGTTGTTCATGCTTCCCCTCACTTCACTCCCTCCTTTCTTCCCAATAGCCTACCATGTGTCCTCAGGCTCTGTACCACATAGACGAAACAGCCAGACTAGTGCTGTTCTTACCAGTCCCTGTAATTTCTTGAAGTCAAATCCCTATAGTCCTTATTCTGCATTATTCCAGGTGGTCTGCCTCTCTGATAGAACTTTGACTAATAGAAAAGATCATTTTGCCACAGGTGAAGTGCAAAAAAAAATAATTTTTATTTCTAGAATAACTAAATCATATATCCCTAGGTAAAAGAGAGTATTTGAGACAATAACAGGCAAACTCATATATCTTTGCATGTGATTTAGAAATAGATATGCATTAAAAGAAGTGTTTCATTCCCAATTCCTGAGAAAGCAAAGCCTGAAACAAGCACTAATGTGTTGTTTGAGGAGACCTTATAGGGCAGCCAGGACAAGAAGAAAGGAAGTGCACTAAAAAAGCATGAGAAACATTGTAAAGTGAAGAATGACAGTGGTGATCCGTGCTTCACAGAAGTGCAAGGTAACTAGTGGCAGGGGCCTTCATTCCATACACGGGACTTCTCAAGAGGGGCGCAGGAAGCTGCCTTGAGTCTTCTGTGGAAGAGTGGATGGAGGGAAACGTGCCTGCCAGGCCTCTCCCATCTTCTGTTTCCCAATGATTAAAGCTCAAAGAAAAGACTGCAAATCCCCCCACATTTTCAGGTCTCATTATTGGCCCCCCTCAGCAGCTGCTCCAGGTGCCAGACCCCACACTACCTGTGGCAGTGGTGGCAGACTCCAGAAATTCCCTGTGTGCAGCTGCATCAGGGAAGCCAGGGCTGAGAAAGCAGCACCCCCCTGGGCACATGACCAGTTGGCCTGAGTAGTGATGGTGCTAAATCTTCAGAAGGAGAATCAGCATCTTTACCTATCAGCAAAGGGGGATCCAAGGGGCCCAGCAAGCCCTATGTCTGGTAAAGTAGATAAGTCAAAGAAAGATAGTTAAGGCCAATGCTTCTGATGAACAGCCTTGGGCAAGTCCAGTGAAAAGGTCCCCTGGCTCTCCAGGCTGCACTTACAAAGGGAGAACTAATTAAATGTCTGAGCACATCATCCTTGATAAAAACATTAAAGCATGCCTATAAAAGTCAAGATCAAAGCAAAGATGGCCACTAGGATAACAACTACTTAGCATTTCTCTGCAGAAGCTAGTCAATGTTTATTAAAGGGGAAGAAATTTACACTTTAAAATAAAAAATGGTAGAGTATCATTGTAGACAGTGCAATTATATCTTGAAAAATGTAATAGAACTACTTGTACTATTACAAGAGATTTCAGGGAGATGGGTAGATACATAATTAATAAATAGAAATCACTGGCTTTTATATATACAACAAGAACCATATTTTATCGATTGAAGGTTACAATATTAAGTGAGAAAGAGCTATACAAAGAAAATTTTAAAAGACTACCACAGTCAAGAATATAACATGTAGACAAAAAACAGATCACATGATCTTGGAAGAAGATTCAATATTATAATATTTTCAACTCTAAGTTAATTTATGAACATACTACAGTCGCAATAAAAATAGAAAGGAGACTGTTTTTTAGATAAATTGATTTTAATTTTTGTTCATGTGTAAAAAGTAAACAAGAATAATCAGAGAAACTGTGAACAAAAACATTGATAAAGGGGACTGGCCTACTATGTATTAAATTATATTGTAAAAGCATATAAGTAGAAATAGTACATGTATTGACTCCTGAATAGAAGACATTTTAAAAGCCCCAAAATACACTTAACTATATATGAGAATTTAATGTGTGGTAAAGGTTGAATTATAAATTATTATGTCAAAGATTTGTAATTCAGTAAATAATGTTAGGGAAAATTTTAGGGAAACTCCACACATGAAAATAAATATCATTTGGATATAATGGCAAAAACACAAATTAAAAAGAATACTGAAACCATTAAACTACTGTTCTTGGTAATCTCAGAATGAAACAAGCCATCCATGAAGGAAAGCTCACAGAGATCCGGAAAGCTGCCTCCTTGCCTCACGTGGTGGGATGAACTCAGTGTAGTTTGTGCTCCAGAGATTCCGTGGGATCAGACTGAAGCCAAACTGCAGCAGTCCCTGTCATTCTGTCCTACCTTTCTCACTCTCTTTTTCCTGCAGTATTTTTTTTTTTCAGAGAGAGAGAGAGAAGTGTGGGGAAGGGAGGACGATCAAGAGGAAGAGAAACATAGATGTGAGAAACATCAGACTGGGGACTGACCCCATAACCCAGGCATGTGCTCCAATTGGCAATTGAGCCTGTGACTTTGTGGGATGATGCCCAACTAACTGAGCCACACCAACCAGGGCCGCAAGTACGTTAGATTACATCAGATATATAAGAATGCCCCTCTCAGGATCTGCCTCCAGGGAAAGGGAGCTAAAACACTGGTGAATGTATTGTCTGTTAGGAAATTAATTTAAAACAAAAGTTAAAATAAAATAAAACCTACATTCCTAGCCCTGGTTACAAATGAAATTTACTTCTAAGCACACCGTGCTTTATTTACTTTACTCTTTGAGATCCAACTTTAGCCTCATGAATTCCCTCATAGGCTAAACTTTTGTTAACTAAAATATGAAAAAATATCAATAGAGGTATTGGAAAAAACTCAAGGATAACATTCTTTTTAAAAAATATATTTTATTGATTATGCTATCATAGTTGTCCCATTTCCCCCTCATCATTCCCCTCTACCCTGCACACCCCCTCCCACCCATTTTCCCCCCTTCAGTTCACATCCATGTGTCATAAGTTCTTTAGCTTCTACATTTCCCATGCTATTCTTACCCTCCCCCTGTCTATTTTTCACCTACCATCTATGCTACTTATTCTCTGTACCTTCTCACCCTCTCTCCTCCTCTGGCTCCCCTGTTGCTAACCCT
>PVKM010009117.1:0-37551 GCA_004027735.1 Carollia perspicillata | reverse complement strand
TTACTGGATGCAGGAGCCTTATGTATTATTCCACTTGGTTGTCAGAATATTTCTGTAAGGCATTTATTTATTAGTCCCAGGTGTATACATGAGGTTTAAATAACCTGTCCAAGTTGCTTAACTAGCAGTAGTAGGGCCCCATTTTGAACTCAGGACTGACTGTAGACTATCTTTAACTGCTGTGCCAAACAACCCATCAGAGATTCCGATTCAGGCTGGATGATGTTAAATACACAGGGACAAAAAGGAGCTCAGCTTGCAATAGCTACGAAGATGAGCAGGTCAAGTCTTAGAGTAAGTTCTAAACCTACTCAGCAGGGAGATCCTCAGTAATGAACTACAACTTGTTGGCACAAAGCACCCCCCATCATTACCGTCACCCCGATGCTATAGGTGTGTGTAGCCGCCTATAACGTCTGTGTAAATTCCTCTGTGGTAATAACTGGCTATGAATCTAAGGTGGTGCCATTTTGAATTAGGGAAGGGCAGTCTCCAGGAATGATGAAGATAAGTCAGAATTTAAATGGAGAGGAAAAAGAGCAGGACTGCATAGACATAGTACCCACTGAAATAATTAGGTGTGTGAACTGTTCCATACCTGGTCCTTGTAAAGGTTAATCCCTTTATCATGCATCGAGCATTGGGGGCACCTCCATCGGGACTCCAGATACTACAGTCAGGTAGACAGGTGTGGGCAAGATGTGGCGAGGAGGATGTCAGTGAAAACAGATTAGTGGAACTGTTCCTTGAATTTTGCTTTCAGAGATACCCGAAACTGACACTTGAGACACTCTCATTTTTTAAAAATTAAAGATTAATAATCTATTCTCAGCCTTTTGATCTTAAAAGCTCTTCTACTTGATTGCCTCTGGGGGAGATTTAATGCCTCACTTTCTGGCATAATCTGTCCTGTTTATAGCTTTCTTGGTGTTACAGGAAGGGTAAATAACAACATATTCACTGGTGGTGTTTCTCATTGCTGTTACTTTAGTAAAAAAATAGATTTTCCAATGCCCTTTTAGAACTGTATAATAAATTATTTCATTTTCGAGATATTCTCTCCAGTATTTGTCTGCTTAGTATCAAACCATGGCTACATTTTGGCTACATGTCATGATTAAGCAGAATATGCATTAACCACGAAGTGGTATGGTAATTTGATTTGATCCTGCTTACCTGAAAGATAGTAGCATAAAAAATGATTATTTGGGTATTAGTTGTTAGACTAAAATGACATGTAAAATTATATGAACTGTTTTCCTGGGCAGGGAAACTATCCTGTTGGTCTTTGCCAAAAAGAAAGAAGGCTTTCTGACTGCTTTCAGAAACCGCGTGCCTCTCCTTTTCCTATTTAATTGAAGGAAAGGAGAAAAATAATGTCAAAAAAGGATTCCAAAAACTCTGCCCCTCTCCTTGCCTTTTTCTTTAACAACTACTAAAGTTATTGTTTCTTTAATAACAATAAACATTGTTTCCTTTTATTCACGTTAGAAGGACCATGAAATAGGCACAAGCAATTGTAGGGCGAGTGCCCACTCTTACCTTTGCTGGTTGTAAATTATGAAATATCTGGCAAACAAGGGGTTAATTAAACATCAAATCTGTTATTAGGCTTTTCTGTTTTATTTTTTTTGAAAGGTCCAAAATGCAAATATCTTACTCTGCAGTCAGAACTTTTACTTAATTAGATATTCTTTGCTTAATCAAATAAGTGAGTTTGATTATAGTTTTAGTAAATGTGTTATTTGATATTGTGAGCTCTTTCATCAGAATTCACTTGAATCAAGAAAGGTAACACCTGTGGGTTGGTTCACAAAAGCCTCTTTTGTTAAATGGACACCCGCAGCCCCTGAGGCAATTACATTTGTTGCTTGTACTGTGAAAGAGGCACTTAACCAGACCTCAGTGAGTACTGCTGAGAACGAGGCTTGATTCTTTTGTCCAGCCCTGAGATTAGGTTTTAGTTTAGCTCAGGAAGTAAACCTCTGACGTAGAAAGGAAAAACAAGCATGATTTAAGGGTTCTTTAAATGCTTTAAAATTTAGCTCTAAAGTTAGCTGTATCCGAGACCCTGGGAAAATTCAGATTTGAGCAAAAGTAAACTCTTCTATGTGGCATTCATTATAAAAACATATCTGTGTGTTCTTAGTCAGTCTCATGTATTCATTTAAGTTACCATGGCAGATTTACGGAAGTATAAAAAGGAAGAGTATCTAACTATTAAAAAGTTTTGATTATGAGAAGTAATGAATATAACATGGAAATGGGGGGTTTCCATTTTTGGCCATTTGCAAAACATTTAGTACAGATGCATTTATTGAAGTCTGGTTCTACTTCAGTTGGAAAGTTATAGTGCCTTTAAAAAAATACATTTAAAAATATAGTTTAATCACTGTTTTATCTGTTAATATTTTGTTATAATAATGTTACTATAAATTTTTTCTCTTATCTGGCTTGAATTTTCAGTTTAGTGATAACAATTTGGTTAATCCAACAGACAAGAATTGTTTTGAGTTAGAAAGCACATTTTGGTTCTGTTCCTAGCCTCACTCCATAAGGCTGGGTTTTGAGTTTCAGACCCCTATCCAAACTGTGTTGTAATTTGTTTGTTTAAATAAATGAGTCCTTAACTAGGCTGATATTTTAGTTACCCAGACATCTGGTGATGGTGCTGCTAATCGAAGTCCTTTGCTTGCACTGCACAGAGCAGCAGAGCCTGCTATGTGGACTGGAGCGTGGTTCGGTCCCGTTCCTGCCACACCACCAAGGACAAAAAAAGACTCTTTTAATTCAGCAATGTTCCTTTTCTTAAAAGTACAAGTATCAATGGAAGTTCTAGTCATATTAAGATACACATGTTAAGTACCTGTGGGTGTATTTTAAATTGCCTAAATAATAACATACAATTCACAAAAATGTACATTGTGAAACATAAAATAAACTTTTGTGAGTTTCCTTTCAACATTTACACACATTGCCCTGTAACTTCTTTTCAGACTATCTGCATGTAAATCTACTAGTTTTTTCGTAAACCAGCTATTATTATATAAAGAAACTTATTTTGTTTAACCTTTGCCTACTGAGGAAATACTTATATTGTTGCCAGTTTTGAGATACAAATAACACCATAGTGAACTCCATTGTTCCTACAGAATTGCAGGCTGAGTTGGGCAAATCTTTTCTGAAGATTTTGATAGGGAAAGAGTAAAATGAAGTCACAGAAGAGCCACCCCTGAAGGGGGCACAAGGCGATGCCAAAGGCACACGAAACTTTTCATTCTGACCAAAAGGATTCTCTTCATATTGTGAAGTATGATAAAAACAGTAATAAAGACTTTACATTAGATAATTTGAATCTGTTTCTGACAATGATGGAGTAACTGGTGCTGAACTTGCCTTTCAGTCATTAAAAGAACCAGAAAATTGGACAGAATACGTGAAACAGCTATTTTCAGACAGTGCACAGCAGGCAGTACCAGATGGATCCCCGAGAGAAGGGAAACGGGCCTGGCAAGCCCTACACTTGCCCCAACCTCTGCCTAAGGCCGTTTTCAGGAGGCCTGAGGAGGGAACATTCACAGTGGTCTTGCTCAGTAGAGGAGACAAGGGATCAGGGTGGAGCGAAGTGTAAGTGGTTGGAATTTATGGATCAAATCAGCAGGGACAGCTGAGATCCAGTTCTCTTGGCTTTGGGGCTGAATGCATACTAAACTGTGCCTGCTCACGGTGAAACTTAAGAGACGGAGCAAAGAACCGGTAGTGGGGAGCTAAGTAATTCCCAGAGCTCACACAGGGCTGAGAGCCATTTGAACTCTGACCAGCCAGAGTGGACAGATCTCACTGAATATCCCGAGCATTCAGTCGGACCCCAAATATCATGTCCTCCTGGTAGGGCAAAAGAGAATGTTGTGAGCTAGACAGGTCCAATCTAAGAAGCTTAAACACAAAGCTTGAGTCACAGCTAAATTAACTGCCTTCCAGCAGTTTAGCATACAGACCTGTCCAGCATTTAGCATACTCTAAAAAAAGACAGCAAAATACACTCAACAAATGAATGTCCAATGCAATCACAAATTGCTAGAAATGTAAAAATGGGACCCATAACCAGAACAAAAATCAGTTAGGTAGATCCAAAAATGACAAGAGATAATGGAATTAACAGATGTGTGCTCCAAAAAACCAGTTCTAAATATCCTCAAGGATATGTAGGATGGACATAATGAGGAAAGAAATGGTGAATATAAAAAAGAACCAAGTGAAATTTCTAGAGCTTATAAATACATAGAGACTACAAAAGATCCCAGACCAGGAGAAAACATAATACCTGTCACAGGACATTGAATCGATGTATAAAAGACTCTTAAGATGAAGAATAGGAAAAAAAAACAACCAATTTTTAAAATAGGCACAATATTTTAATAATACTTCATAAAGGATACGTAACAGGCATAAGAAAAAATGCTTGTCAGAGAAATGCAAATGAAAACCACAGCGTGATACTAGTAACTGAATAGATGGCAAAAAACTTTTTAAATGAAAATATCAAGGTTTTGGAACACAGAAAAACTCATACCTTGCTGTTTGGAGTATAAAATGGCATAATCACATTGGAAAATTTTAAGGCCAATTATATACTTACGACATAGAAATTCTACCCCAAGGTGTTCACTGAAAATGGACTTGTATGTGAATGTTCATAGTGCTTTATTTGTAAGAGCCCCCAACAGCAAACAACATAAATATCCATCAATAAGGTCATGGGTAAACGTGATTTACAGTGGAATACCACTAGTAGTGAAAAGGAATGAATGACTGATACATTCCCACACATGCATTAATCATAAAAATTTGCTGAAGCCAGACACAAAATAGTATCTACTGTGCATATAAATGTGCAATCTCTTTCCTATGAAGTTCAGAAACAGGTAAAACTAGTCACTAGTAACAGAAAACTGATCACTAGTTGCCTAGGACTGGCTGCAGGGGTGGGGGGAGCTGACAGGAACAGGAGGGGGCTTTGGGGCATGACAGAGATGTTCTCCATCTTGATTGTGGTAGGTAAGCTCTACAGATGTGCATATTTTCCAAAATTAGTGTCAAAACTTAAAATGAGTGTAAAAGGTATATGTAAAAGGTATATGTAAAGTATACCTTTATAAAATTGATTTTTAGGGTGTACGCCCTTACTCAATACCAAAAATAGTTGTATTTCAAAAATGGAATAATTTCAAACATCATAAATTTTTTACAGGGAGGACGAGTAAATTGATGGAGAGGTAGGGTCAGCAAAAAGGTACTGCTTGATTTTAAAAGATCCACACTTAGAGAGGCTTTCCTGTTTATAGAGAAGTGCTCATTAGATTGAAGGTACCATAAGCGATGAAACTGTTTCCTTGACTTTGGTCCTTTGTATCAAGCATTGACGTCTGTGAGATACAGAGGTTATTCCTTTACTGTAAGTGGATATTGTTATGTATAGGCTTCAGATAAGGAGGAGGTAACATGCCCCACACTGGAACCTACTTCTTCTATTAAATATCAGTAACAGTACTTCACAGGTTGTTTTAAGGGTCAAATGAGTTTTTGTTTGTTATTATTATTATTATTGAATGAACCAGAAAGCCACATATACACACACTGGTTTGCACCGCTGTTCCTCCCTCTTGTTCTGTCTCGTGCAGTCAGGGGTGAGGTGTAGCCTGGTCACACTCCTCCAGAGGCTTCTGGTGATGTTCCGGGTTTCTCTTAGCAGATTTCTTTCTGTACTTACTAATTTTACTACATCAGAGAGAACACTTCATGACCATATTTAGCTAATTTGGAAGAAACTTAGGTCATGACTGCCACCAAAGTGATTGTATTTTACAAGAAATTTCTACTTACTAATAATCACCAGCAAATATTTGAGTTCCAGCTTTGGTTTGTATCTTCCTGAGCTGTTAGTATTAGCCTATACAATTTTTTCTTCTTTTGCTTTTCCTGACATTCCTAAACTATGATGGAGAAACTGGAAGTTTAAACACAACAGATGTTCATGTGTGGCTTCTCCCAAGGCAGTACTACAGAGTTTAACGACACACCGCTTTTCCAAATACACTGTTTTGTTATTTTCATTTATGAACTGAGATAAACTCATTTGTCTCCTTGAGCAGCCTTATGCTTCACTGCACATAAATCCACTGATCTAGGTAGGAACTAGCCTTGCTCTTGGCCCTAGAACCTGTAACTAGTAACACTAATAAAAGAGAGTGATGCTCTGGGCGGGTAGGTAGCTCATCGGATTAGAATGCCGTCCTGATATGCCAACATTGTAGGTTTGATCCTCGGTCAGGACACGCACGTACAAGCAATGAATGCATCAGTAAGTGGAACAATCAATTTCTTTCTCTCTTCCTCTCTCCCTCCCCCTTCTTCTCGATCTAAAATCAGTAAATAAAAAAAGACTGATCTTACAGTTTGTTATATTCTGTCAAGAAACTTATGTCTTTTCTCTGCAAATAGAGAAATGAAACATTTAAGTGTATCTAAATAAAAATAATTAACTTAATTTTGACAAGTATTTCTATGTGATATATTCCAACATTATATAATCTCTGATGTAAAGTGAAACTAAAATTTTATATGCTTGTATAAATTAATTTTTCCAAATGGTAATGGGAGGGGAGAAATAAATAGGTCCCAAAGGATATTTAGGTCAGTGAATACTTTGTATGACACTATAATAATGGATTCGCGTCATACATTTGCCCAACCCATAGAATACACAGCTCTGAGAGTGAACACTGAGGTAAACTTTGGACTCCGGATGATTAGTGTAGGTTCCCCAGGTATCACAAGTACACCATGGTGGTGGGGGTGTCAGTCACTGGGGAGGCTGTGCCTGTGTGGAGGCAGAGGGTACGTGGGAATGCTCTGTGCCTTCTTGTCAGTTGTGCTGTGAACCTAAAAGTGTTCTAAACAATAAAGTGTGGGAAGTAATTGGTGATACTTTTGAAAGTTGCAGCCATTTCTTATTAAACCAAATAGGAATATTTTTATTCACACAAGGTCCTCAAGTAACAGCCACTCAAAAGAACAGTGAAAATAAATTTCTTCCTGACAGATCATTTTGGACTGGGCAATACAATTCAACTTTCTTGACCAATACAACATATAAAATAAAAACTTTTAAAATGAAGTTTTAAAGATTGTTGCTATATTTTTTTAAAGTTTATGCTGAACAGATATTAATGAGCAAATGTCTCATCAAAGAAACCTTTTTTTCTTAAAGAAACATGTTCTGTTCTTTGAACATGCTTGCCATTGAGTAAAAATTTATACTTATGTTATTTACCAATTACTACACAGGACATATAGGAACTAAAGTCTTTTCATTTAGAAGGTTACCATCATTAATTTTACAACTGATGATTTCATAATAGGCCCTTCCAGTTCTTGGTGGTCATTATCGAAGTATAATGCATTACAGATATGGCCTGTACAAAGGCAGAACAGGGATCTTAATTAGAATTCTGACAAGCCCATTCCAATAAAATGATGAGATTATTTGTAATTGATGTCACAATCAATTACCATCCAGTTCATCATGAGCAGTCTAATAGGTCTGGCCTTGATACTGGCCCCAGGATGTTGCTGAATGAGCGGCTGCCCTGCCTGTGCTGTTACTGAGACGGGAGGGTGCATTTCCAGGCAGCATCCTGATGACCTCTTTTTGAAGACTATTAAATTAATGACCCTGTCACACTGTTTTGATCTCTGATAACCTCAGTTTGGGGTTTGGGTAACAATTAATGTTTGGGAATCGTGTGGTAAAAATAAATAAACAGGTCTTTAAAAAAGTTGAAACCTTAATCTTATATTTAATAAAATTTATTTTATTATACAAAAATTAAATCATAGGGTTTTCATGTATTTTATGAAAGAGAACTTTAGGACATTTCTCCCTCCCTGCACAAGAAATACTTTTTATTTATAGTAGTACCCACATCTGTTTTTTTCCTTTTTAAAGGGGCTGCTTTCTTTAATTCCAGGTTCCAACAGGGCATGTTTGGTTAGAAGGTGATAATCTACAGAATTCTACAGATTCCAGGTACTATGGGCCTATTCCATATGGACTAATAAGAGGACGAATCTTCTTTAAGGTACTATTTTGAGCTTAAAATGTAGGCTTGCTTCTCTGAGCTGGGGGACAAGTTTCTTTCAAAATGAACTTTGAGGTTTTCAGGCTGTCAGTGGATTTAACTGCTGCAGTAACAGTTATGAAAACGATGGCCTGTACCTATAACTATTACCCCTTCTTCCCACTGAGACAGGTAATCAATAACTTTTTTGTTGGCATAATAAAGTTCAAACTATCTAAGTTGTAGTGTGGCATAAGAAGGCTTTAATTTGAATGTCCAGACATTTCCGTCTCGCACATCCTTTAGAGACTGTGTTCATGAGTAATTGCAGAGGAGCAGTCTGGAGCAAGCCATCTTGAACGCAGGGCCGGCCCAGTAAAGCACAGTGAGGAACGGACTTATCCCGACTGTAGTAAATACACGGCTCTTAGGCCAGATTATTTTCACCGGCTTCTCCTTTTTGTCACAATCAGTAAGGAGAAAAACAGACATGAACATTTGGGGATAATTTATATGATTCTTTACTTTTAAGCATATATACACTTAAGCATATATAAGCATAGGTACCGTTAACTTTAAAAAATTAAAAGGAAACACAGGCACACACATTCACATGTGTATGCTGTTGACCCTTACATAACATGGAAGTTAGGGGCACTGACCCCCATGCAGTTGCAAGTCTTGTATAACTTTTGACTCCCAGCCCCAAACTTACCGTAGTATCTGGGGTTTGTTCCAGGGAGCCTGGAGATACCAAATCTGTGGACATCCAAGCCCCTTACATATTACAAAATCATATAAAACAGCGCATACAGTTGGCCCTCTGCATCCACGGATTCCTAAACATGGATCAAAAGTACTGTTTTAATCCACTGTTAGAAACCTGGGCACACAGAGGGCCGGCCGTGTATTAACTGAAAAACTTCTGTGTGTAAGTGTACCCACGCAGTTCAGACCCGTGTTAGAGTTGAAATACACACATGGAAATCTACTTTCTAGAGTCTTCTTCTGGTGTAGGAAATTTGTTCTTGAATGGAAAATGAAGAGAAAGTGTTTAGTTATATGGCACAGAGAAAGGGATGAATAAAAAAAGGAATATGATGATGATATGACATCACTTACATTAACTGTCTTCAATCATATTTTGATTTTACAGATTTGGCCTCTGAGTGATTTTGGATTTCTACGTGATAGCCCTAATGGCCACAGATCTTCTGATGATTAACACGCATTTAGTCTTTTCATTTGATGATGTCTTCTGTTCAAGTGAATTTATTATTCACTGAAACCATGTATTCACTAATAAACTATTTGCTGCTGAGTTCGTGATTTTTAATTGTTAAGTATAAAGAATAAGTAAGACAATTTTTATACTATATTAATTCAAAACATATGGATAAAAGTAATACAAAACAAATCATCTAAATTTCATGAGAGATGTAAATATTTTAGGGGGAAACCTGGATGACAACTTCACTTTTAAATTTTTAGTTTTATAGGTATAATGAAAATCTCCTCATGAATATGCTTTATACTTTAGCTACATTTACAAGTCAAGAGTAGAAAACTAGTCCTCTATGTCCAAACCAATAATAAATGCCAAGAGTTTAACCTAATAAAAAGCTGCTAAGTCACAAGCTTGGCTCACTCATTTGAAATTAAGAAGGTTTCAGCGAACCCATAAAGGATTCCTTTCTAAATAAATTTTTAAAATGAGTTCTGACTTATATTATACACAGAATATTAAATGTATAGGAAAATAAAATCTTTAGAGTCTACTGTAATCAATAATGATACATTATAAAAATCCATTTCATCATACTAGCAATGCAGTAGCCCCTTATTCCCAAATACAAGCATTAATACTGTATCTTAGTACACTGAAATAAAACAAGAAAATAAAGCACCTGTTTTGAACCTAAAGCTACCGTTTCCTAAATTACATGTAAAGTTGAAGATGGCGGTGTTCAGGAAGCTTAATCCCTTCAATAGAGCTGCATGAAGAATTTGGAAATACAGTGCCAGGACTGAAGTCGAGGCTTCTGACTCCAAAGCTGTCCTCCTCTTTACAGATGCCTCTTTGCCTTCTGTGTTCACTTTGAATAACCTCATGAATGTCCACATTCAGGCTTCATTATGGGAGAAATAGGCTCACATGTTATTCTCAAAGATTCTAATTTAACTCTAATGACCCGAGATTTTTAGACAGTTATACAACAGACCTACAACTCTGACAGCTAGAAATGTGACATAAGCTCAAAAACATAGTAACTATAAAGGAATATGATATTGTGACCATTAAAAAGGGAGATGTGCTTATTAAAGAAATCAGTAATAAGGTCTCAGGGAGGAATTTGCTCAATATAATTTATAATTCCAAGCCGTTTTCTGGCGATCAGTAAATATAAATAATAAGTACATAAAAAGAACTAAATTTTCTACTAATCTGGGGTAGACTTTGCATATTCTCTTTGCAAAAAAAGAATCCTTTTTTGGTCAACCTTACACAGTTGCTTGAATGGAGAAAGTTGGAATGGACTCCCTTCAACATTCCTGAACATACAGTTAAAGGATTCCACTTGGCGAACAGTTTCAGCTGCAGTGAAGCAGTTCTATAATTAGTGAACACGTATCACAAGAAATCAGGGTAACTTCTTCTGCTTCTTCCTTGGAAACACTGTATTTTCCACCACAGCGGCAACTCAGAGAAAAAGAGTGATCATCTGCAGAGAAAACAGAAAAATGCTTCAAAATGCTTATACGTATTGATAACGCCACACATGCACACACACACAAAATGCAACTTCACAGAAATTGCAAAACAAAAGAAGCACCTCAGTAAATATAAAATAGATTAAATGACAACTTGAAAAAACATACAGGGGCAGTGTTTCTAAAAATTATCACAGAATCTTTATCTGTAGAGATGCACTGAAGGTGTAAGTCCAAAGATCTTGTGGTGACAGCAGATGCTCAGAAGTGGCCCAGGAAATAGTTATTTGAAGTCTTCTGTTTTCTTAAGATTTATATCAATTTCACAATCGTATCAACGATGTGTCCAAAATATTACTGTAAAGGGAAAAAAACCACCCTGCTTGTCTTACTGTTAAAGAGCATGCATTTGCCTGGAGTATTTCCTTTTAAAGAAAACTCTGCTAACTTGATTTTTATCAAATTCGACATTTGAATATTTCTGTTGTGGTAGCATACTATTTCAAGAAACCTGACTCAAAAAAGAGGTCTGTCCAGAAAAAGTCCAGCCATTGTTAATATAACAAGTTCAGTTTGCATGACATTGATGTAACCTGGCAGCCAAGGACAGTGGACTGGAATGCACATGAGTTAACAATGAAGACTTCACTGTACTAGTCGGCATGGGCTGTAGACGCCATTGAGTGAGCATGTGTACTGTGTGGACATTGTATTGAAAATGAATAGAGCAACAAATGTGCATCAAGTTTTGTTAAGCTTGTACATTCTTCCATGGAAACTATTCAGATGATTCAGAAGGCTGAAGCTATGGGCAACTGGTGATTGGCAGCTTCATCATGACAACGTGCCTGCTCAGGCATCATGTCTCATGCAGAGGGTTTTGGCAAAACATCAAATCACCAGGTGACTCAGCCCCCCTACAGCCCAGATTTGGTGCCCTACGACTTCTAGCTTTTCCCCCAAATGAAATCACCTTTGAAAGGATAGAGATTTCTGACCACCAATTAAATTCAAGAAAATGCGATGGTGCAGCTGATGGCAACTGGGAGAACTGTGTGAGGTCCCGAGGTGGTACTCTGAAGGGGACCGAAGCATCGTTGTCCTTTGTACAATGTTTCTTCTATCTGCTTCAACAAATGTCCCTTTTTCGTATTACATGGCTGGGTACCTTCTGGACAGACCTTGTATATAAACACACTACACTGTTTTCTGTGGGTGTACCCGTTTGGTTGTTAACCAAATGATTTCAGAACCAAAGGGCAGGCACTGACGTGAGATGCCCGAAGAAGGCGATACGGAGTAACAATGAGCACTAATGTGGGCATTTTATCAAGTCTGTCGTTTTCCGGGAAAGTTGGAATGCTTCTGTCCTCTGACTGATAAAGAATTCTGATTTACTGGTCATTCAATTTTAATGTCACTGAGAGGTGACTCTCAAAGAAAAAATAATTACTGATCACATTATTTTACTATTGTAATTTGTTATATGAAGGAACTAAGTCTCAAGATATGATTTCTTAAAATCAGACATCTTCATTTAATTCTCAAATTTCATTTTTTTAACACTTCGATCTCAACGTACACCACTAAAAGGGAAGAGCAAAATAGGAAAGAAAAGAAACACATTTAACAGCCTTGTTTTTGTTCTCTAATCAAGTCTGGCCTTGGAAAAACTAACATTAAATGAACCAACTTTATGTGTTTCTTCTATCATTAAGGAAAACATGTATTCATTCACCTGACCCTGCTTTTTATTTCTTACCACATGCCTTTTCTCTCCACAGGGAAAAAAATTTCATTTTGAATTTAAAAATGCTAACACCTTCCCTGTGTCAGCCAATGTACACATTACAGTACAGCATGCTTTCATAGTGAATTGCTTTATTATTAAATTGTCTAAAAATGTATATATTATAGCCAGGTTTTCTTAAGCTAAATCTCCCTCTTGTTTTTTACCACCTCAGTGAACACTGAGAAATAATTGAGGGGACGTGTGCTCGGTAACTGATGCAGAGGCCACCGTGGGCTACTGCGCTGTTTCATCAGAGACGATTCCAAATGTTAATGCTCACTAAAAACTCCCATCTTTAGTTAAATTTCTTCTTATACTATACGTCTATCACTAAACAAAGTGATATCTTCAAAGAAATCATCATTTCAAATGTAACGAATGGAGACAAAATGGCCAAGCTGTATGTGAGATTAGGTGTGAGGGGAAAGGTTCAACTTCAGTCTCTCAGGGCTCTTCAGGTGGGCCTTGGAAGCACAATAAAATGCATCATTTCAACTCTCCTTAGATCAGCAAGGTGAAAGCCTGGCTATGTCTGCCATGTAGTGTTTCATTCACTCGCCTGTTCTAAATCTTCACCTTCCAAGGCTACTGTGAGGATGACTATGAAGAAATCTTCAAACAATGTTTTACTTGCCCAGTTGATCCACTTTTTATTTACCTTCATCTGCCAGGAATGCTCTTCTCAATTGCAAAACACAACTCAAAATTGCAAATTCAACTGTAAAACTTGTATGACTAGTTTTTAAATATCCCTGCAGAAATAATGGCTTCATGCAACTGTTGCTCAGTATTTTCTCTCACAAGGATAACGACTATCCAAACCCTTAATTGAAGTAAGCATCTAAGGACATCCTGTAGTTTTAAGATGAACCGTGGAGGCTTAGAGCCTACCCAGTGGCTGTGGCTGGGGTCCTCCGTGACTTCCTCGCTGACAAATCCACTTCAGGGAGTCTCAAGGACAACGACACGTCACAACAACGCGCAAGTTCAGTTGTACACGCTCCTCAGTCTCTTCAGAAAGTTCATACCTTCGTTGACTGAACAGATGTTTGAACTACCAATCCATATTCTTTTTACAAAATCTTAAATTATTATATTTTTAACGTGTTACTGAAGGAAAAAAATTATAAAACCTAATTTTCACATAATCAGAATAGTAAACAAAATATACTAGTAATATCAACTACAGCAAGAACTAATTTGTATAATAAGAGATGAAATACACATACACACACATACTAATTGATAGGGTAGCAATACGATATTTTCAAAAGGTTTATTTAGTTGGGCAGGTGTCCCTATAAGTGACATGTTCCATTCTGTCCCCTCATGCTCTAGCAGTGCAAGCCTGTGCCACCAGTGTATTCTGTTTTCACAGCAGCAGCTCTTCCAGTTTTTGCTCAAGAAATTGTGGCAACCCCTGGGAGCCCCAGTTACACAAAACCTTGTTCTCTATTCATTCATTGCCAATCAGAATTTCTGCTCTAGGGTTTCATCTGGCACTTTGGGAAACGGAGGGGCCCACAGGGAGAAACACACTGCCCTGTTAGGGCCAACAGACCCAACTTTGTAAGAGCACAAAGTTAAGAATTTGCCATTAAAACAGTATTTCATTAAACTTGGTTTCAGGAAGGATGGGCTGTTTATCTTCTTACCTATTCACACTCATCAGTAAATTTGTATAAACCCCAAGGGAATCTGTACCCCAGGCCGAGGAACATTTCTTCATTTGTCCAGAGACACGCAGAAGTGTGGTATACACAGCTTCTACTCAGAAAAAGGAGCTTAATGTCACACTAGAGCAACTTACAGAACTATCAAGAGTGGAAAAATTAAGTTAGACTTTAAAATTCTAGTAATAGGAAAGTGAAAAAAACACACACACCACATGACTTCATGGTAAGTAAAGGGAAGTGACAGATTTTAATTTTCCACCTAAGACAAAATCAAAAAGTGAGTGTAAAATCAAGCTCCAAGTAGAAGAATACAACTTTGAAAGGCTTTCCCTAATAGTTTGTGATTCCATATAAACAAACAAAAATCCTAATGGAAATTCATCTCTGTCAATACAGGAAAAGCAGAAAAAAATTATCTTCTTTATTTTCCCTATCGCACAGATGGTGTGTAAACCAAAAACCAAAGTAGTTTAAAAGAAGAAAACCTTATGAAACCCATGTGCCTAACATCTAATTAGAAGAGAACAATAACCAGAAATGAGTTATGGAGGAGACATCAATAAGCAAAGTTTAGAATGAAACATAAATATTCCAGACAAAAACACCCACATGTATCAAAAGCCAAGATTCCAAATATCCTGATATTTTTTCCCTTACAGAAAATCCCTAATATTTTTGTTTATGGTTATCAAGAGAAAAAAGAAATTCCAACCTTTGTTCCAAGACATTTCTTCAAGAGATACCTGAGCATCTACTGGTCCCATATTTCTTAGATCATCTTCTGTAAAATATAAAAGGAAATATTTAATTTTGATACTTCAATCATAAACATGAAGAATGCTGAAAAGGCCACCCCAGCCTGGTCAGTATAATTCTATACCATTTTAAAACTTAGCTGACTGCTCTTTTTAAATTTTTTTAAAATTCTCACCCAAGGACATTTTTTTCACTACTTTTAGAGAGAGGAAGGGAGACAGAAACACTGAGGTGAGAGAGAGAGAGACATCAATTCGCTGTTTCCCGTATGTGCCCAGACTGGGGATCAAACCCACAACCTAGGCATGTGCCCGGACCAGAACTGAGCCCACAACCTTTTGGTTATGGGAGGACATTCCAACCAGCTGAGCCACACTGCCCAGGCTCAAATTACTACTTTTACAGCAGTTTTAAGGCTCCCTGACTTCAGCTAACTAAAAATTCCAGACCATACCACTTACAAACTTTAACAGTCAAAATCTATCATTTTTCACAAATACGCAACATGCAAAACCATGAAGTTGATTTTGATAATTCTTTGTGATCAATTACTGACCTCTATTTTATGTGACAGGATAATTTTCTTTTGTCAGAGAAACCGTATCAGTAACTAAGGAAGGCAGCATGGAGCTGAGTAAAAGTAACTGTATTTGAATCTTAGTTTTAATATTCTAGTAGCTTTCTAACTTGAGAGATATAAGTAGTCTCTTAGCTACTTCAGTCCAGGTGCTGTGGACTGAATTGTGATCACCTCTCACCCCTACCCCACTAAATCCACATGCTGAAGCCCTAACCTCCAATGTGACTGTATTTAGAGATAAGTGTTTCAGGATGTAATGAAGATTGAACGTGGTTGCACGAGTGGGGTCCTAATCTGATGGAACTGGTGCCTTCCAGGAAGAGGAAGGTTCTCCCCACGGACGTGCAGGGAAGGCATCGCGGGGGGCCACGGCTGGAAAGAGGCTCTCTGCGAGCCAGGAGGAGACCTCGCCAGGAACCACACTGACCGACACCTTTGTTTTGGGCTTCTGAGCCCCTAGAAATGTGAGAAATTTCTGTTCTTTAAGCCGCCTCATCTATGGAATTTAGTTATGGCATATGGAACAGACTAATACGAATTTAGTTATGGCATATGGAACAGACTAATATGTTTTACCAATAAAATCAGATCTGGCTAAAAGTACTTGAAAGAATAAAGCTCTACCCATGTGTAAGGACTGTTAGTCATCTGATTTTTATTTGCTCACAAACATGGTAATTAGTAAGTATCTTGAAGGAAGAATTACTTTAAAATATTTCAATAAGCACACAACACAACTGTATTGTGCTGATGTTCATCGCCATTTCCTGGGCCAGTTTTCCGTATAGCTGGACGATCCGAAGCAGCCTGGAATTCCAGTGAAATTTGGTAAGAGTAAGGTCCAGGTGGTAGAAGCATGCACTCTGGCTTACAGTAAGTATATTTTGGGACAAAGAAAGCAACTGGAGAGGAGAAGCACTTGTCTTTGTTTTTAGAGGCATGTTATACAGTTCCTGCATGCTGGTATCATTCTTCTAAAAGTAAGTGCTTAAAAGAAACTAGTAAAATCCAGTCCTACCCAATGAAATTTTCTGTAGCTGTCTCACCGGGTTCTTCACTCGGTGAGAATTCTTCCTTTTGTTCTGTTGTGTGAATGCCTGCCATTTAATTATATTTAATAAGTGCGTGTTCTTTATTGGTGAGTTATACAATTTAAAATAGATAAGATTATATAATATTCTGAATTCACTGTGGCTTTCTATTGGATATATCAAATATTGTATCACCTCATATTTACTGGGTACCAACAGTCTATTAAACTGTCCTTAAAATCCAAAGATATAGACTTAGCCTAGTTGTCAGGGGTACTTTTTCCATATCTGTGTGCCCACTGAATAGGTGATGCAGAATGTATCAATATGCTAAGTAATTTTTTAAAAATTTTATTTATTTACTTTGAGAGAGAGGGGAAGGTAGGGAGAAAGAGAGGGAGCGAAACATCAGTGTGTGGTTGCCTCCCACACCCCCTACTGGGGACCTGGCCTGGAACCCAGGTACGTGCCCTGACTGGGAATCAAACTGGCGACACTTTGCTTTGTGGAGCAATACCCAACCAACTGAGCCATGCTGGCCGGGGCAGTATTCCTTTTTTTAAAGTTCTACTAAAAGTCTCATAAGTGAAGGGAGAAAAATCTTATCACATATTTCAATTTCTTACTCAGAAGGACCAGGATTGTCCCCTTGCTTGAATGGGGAAATGAAACAAATTTTAGACTAGAAGAATAGGAGTAATTGGCACTTAACAGATCCTGGCGAGGGGAAAACCAGATATAAATGATTTACAATCAAGTCACCTATCTATTATAGATACCCACTGTTTCTGAAATCAGTTACAGCAAATCAGACACGGCAGACTTAATGACAAAATGAATAAACCTTGTTAATGACTTATTTTGGACACCTATAATTTAAATACAAAAGACAAACCATTCATATATATATGCATTATGCAATTTTCATTTTAAAATAATGAATAACTGATTACGTACAACTGCGAAGCAAGTCAGCTTTGTATTGTTCTGGTTCTCTACTAGGAAGCTATTGTTATTCTCTCTCAGTTACTCTTTCTATATTAATGTG
Source organism: Carollia perspicillata (assembly GCA_004027735.1). Classification (NCBI taxonomy): domain Eukaryota; kingdom Metazoa; phylum Chordata; class Mammalia; order Chiroptera; family Phyllostomidae; genus Carollia; species Carollia perspicillata. Next base: position 19,836 of record PVKM010009117.1, on the reverse strand, counting down.
GAACCCTAATGTTCTACCTACTCAAAAAGGTGGCTTTTACATTTTTACTATTTTTTCCTCTCTATGTACAGGGACTTTAGAGTGCCTACCTACTGCTTAGTTGAAAGATCCATTTACACCTTATGGTAAAAGGGAAAAGAGAACACCAAAATGGTTAGTAATTGCTGAGGGCCAGCGCTAAGAGGAGTGTGTTCAAGTACTACCACGCTGTGTGGCTGTGTAAGCATCTGTACTGCACTGACCTGATTATTCCACACTATGTGCGCACAGTGTAAGCTTCTGTGGGGGTTCTGGCTGTACAGTCAGTACAGTCGCCCCTCGCTACATCACAGTTCACTTACTGTGACTTCACTGTATCGCAGGTTTTTAAAAATATATATATCTAATTCTGATTCACAGAGTTTTTGCTGTATCGTGGGATTTTGCAGTATATAGGTATTTATACAATATTTATGATTTTAATTATTTTTGCCTAAAAAATCTAAAACAATATAAAAAATATAAACATGTTAATTCAAACATATTAAAAGAGTATTAAATCAAAATAAAATACAGTATGTATTTCATCAGCGGACGAAGACCATACTGTACACAATGGAAATGCAGTACACCACTACCACTTGCGCAAGTTTGCCAACATGAGATTGTACACGGCACACTACTGGCTGATGGAATGCAAGGCGACCAACCACAGCTCTGTGTTCGGTATCCTGGGCACTGATTGGTTCAGTGGCCGTAGCATCGGTCTGTTTGCTCTCCCGCACTGTGCCCATATGTTTAGCATCTCTCCTTGTCCATTTCACATCGACGTCTGACTGCTGTGTGTAGTGTTGCTCTGCGGTGTTGTGTTTTTGTGAAATTTTTGTAAAAGTTTGAATTTATTTCAAGCCCTATGATGCCACCCAAACATTCTGTGCCTTCTAAGGCTTCTGGCCGTGAACCCAAGCACCAGAGGAATATGCTTACCACCACAGAAAAGGTGGAACTTCTTGACATGTTAGAGGGAGGTAAAAGCTACACGGCTGTAGGCCGCCATTACGGGATCAATGAATCTACCGTTCGCTCATAAAGAAAGACGAGAAGAATATTACGTCTATGGCAACAATGACTTTTAACAAGACTGCAAAGAGGGTGGTCACTTCCCGCAATAAGGCCATTGTGAGAATGGAGTTCACATTGGCCCTGTGGATAAATGACTGCAGGAAGAAGAGTATCTCACTGGACACCAACACCATCCGGACGAAGGCCAAGAAACTTTATGATAGGTTTGCAGAAAGCACGGACGTTCACAATGGTGATGAGGATGAAGACGAGGACGACACAGAAGCAGGACCTTCAAGTACTTCTCCCACTAGACCAGCCCCATTCAGTGCCAGCAAGGGCTGGTTTGACAAATTTCAGAGGCGCTTTGGACTCAAGAGCGTTTCTCTGCATGGAGAAGCTGTCTCTGTGGATAAAAAGCAGCACCAGCAACTCCCCATAACTATGTTCATCACTCGGATGAAGACATCAGTTACACCCATGCCTTTAGCAGAAATAGAAGTTACGGCCCAGGGCGAAGATACTGCACCAGCTGATGAAGCGCCTGAGGAAGTGGTGCCTTCAGAAGAGCTGTGATGCTCTTCTTGGCTGTGCAGTACATTCATCTCATCGCCATCAGTACTGTGCAGCCACATAATTCATGATCTTCATCATTCAAGTTGTAGTACACTTCACTGGTGAGTACCCATGTAGAATTTTACATGTTGTTAAAGTCACGTAGGTTTAAGAGTGTAGAAAGTGTTTAAGACCATATGAAGTGTTTATAAGAGTGTGGGAAAGGTTAATTAGACAGTGGGAAAAGTTTATAGGAGCGTCGGAAGGGTTTATAAAGCCTTAAAATATATACAAATAATAAAATAAATGTAATGCCACTACTTCATGGATTTTCACCTTTCGTGGGGGTCTCTGGAACGTGATTCCTGCGATAGGTGAGGGACCACTGTAACACAAATGAACACACTGCAGTGCTGGGCATGGGGGAGTGAGTAGTGACTGGTGGGAGTAGCTGGGGCCTTGGGGGCACTGGGTAGAGGGGTGTGTGAACTCTGAAAGTCCACCAAGCTGTACTTTCAGGGTTGGTGCACTGCGCTGTAGGCATGACATTTCAATAAAGAGTTTTAAAGGTCGCGTGTGGAGACTCCAGTGGATACATTTTTTTAAGAGAAATAAGGAAAGAAAAGTTAGGGGAAAGAAATTAGGAGCCCCAAAAGAAAGTGTGTATTCTTTGAAAGGATGGTAATCTAACGAGTTCTGAAAAAGGCTGGGGGAGAGTAACTTGAGGAAATTGGATCCCTGGAGAACTGGATAATGAGCAGAGCAACCCTGCCCACTACTAATACAAGGATACAAACAAATCAATGTCATTTTCCTTTTTCCTAATTGAATTTACTGAGGTGACATCAGTTAATAAAATCATATGGGTTTAGGTATACAGTTCTATAATATATCATCTGCACACTGTGTGTTCACCGCCTCCAGTCATTCATATCCCTTCATACTCCTGTACCTACCCCCTTTTCCTCTGGTGATCATCACACTGTTGTCTCTGTGAGGATTTTTTTTTGTATTTGGCTTCACTACATCTTTTCACTCAGTTCCCCAGCCCCATCCCCCGACAGCTGTCAGTCTGTTCTCTATGAGTCTGTTTTTATTTTGTTAGTTTATTTCGTTCATTAGATTACACATGTGAGTGAAATTGTTTGGTACTTGACTTTTTCTGACTGGTATATTTCAGTTAGTATAATCGTCTTCAGGACTACTCGTGTTGTCACAAAAGGTAAGATTTCCTTCTTTTTTATAGCCAAACAGTATTTCAAAACAGTGGTAAATGTATCACTGCTTTTTTATCCACTCATCTACTGATGGGCACTTGGGCTGCTTCCAATCTTGGATATTGTAAATAGCGCTGCAATGAACACGGGGTGCATATATTCCCAGCAGTGGAATCACTGGGTCATAAGGCAGTTCCATTTAATGTTTTGAGGAACCTCCATACTGCTTCTACTGTGGTTGCACTGGACTGCATTCCCCTCAACAATGTAAAAGGGTTCCCCTTTCTGCACATCCTTGCCAACACTTGTTTGTAGATTTATTGATAGCTATTCTGACAGGTGTGGGTGGTACCTCCTTGTAGTTTTAATTTGCATTTCTCTGATGATTGCTGATGTTGAGCATCTTTTCATGTCTATTGGCCATCTGTACGTCCTCTTTGGAGAAGTGTCTATTGAGGTCCTTTGCTAATTTTTAATTGGATTGTTTTTTGGTGTTGAGTTGTATATGTTCTTTATAAATTTTGGACGTTAACCCCTTATCAGACATATCATTGGCAAACATGTTCTTTCATTCAGTGGGCTGTCTTTTAATTTTGTTGCTAGTTTCCTCTGCTGTGCAAAAACTTTTCAGTTTGATGTAGTCCCCTTCGTTTATTTTTTCTTTTGTTTCCCTTGGCTGAAGAGATATATCTGAAAAAATATTGCTATGAGAAATGTCTGAGATTTTGCCACCTATGTTTTCTTCTAGGATTTTTATGGATTAGAGTCTAACATTTGCCTTTAATTCATTTTGAGTTTACTCTTGTGTGTGGTGTAAGGTGGTTCTAGTTTCATTTTCCTGTATCTGTTCAAAGTCCGTAAAACCACTTATTGGATAGACTATCTTTAACCTATTGACCATAAAGCTCAAATAGTAATTGACCATAAAGCTGTGGACTTATTTCTGGGCTCTCTATTCTGTTCCACTGATCTATATGTCTGTTTTCATGCCAGTACATGCTGTTTTGATTACCATGTCTTTGCAATATAGTTTGACACCTCTGCGGTGGGGTAGGGTCTCAGGGAGTCATCAGAGTGAGGCCAGAAGAGTTTATCAGGCCCAAGAAGACCAAGATTTGGCTGTGTGAAGGGAGCACTCAGCATCAGTAGGTGAGTGAGGGAAAAATGGCCCCTGTCCCAGAGCCACACTATTCAGCCTGTCCCAGATTCTGCCAGGAGCCCAATCTCAGCAGGGCTGGGCCACTGGGAGTCAGGAGGATGGTGCCAGTGGGTCTCCTGTGAGGGGGAGATCCCAGTCAGGCTTGAGGGAAAGTGGCCCCCTCCCCAGAGCCACAAAACTCAGTCTGGCCCAGAGCCTGCCCAGAACTGGCAGGGGAGAGCCACCAGGAGTTGGGAGGGTGGGGCCACCAGGAGCACAGAGAATGGGGCTAGTGGATTCCTGTAAGGGGCAGGCACCAGTCAGGTTGGTGGTGCAGTGGGAGGAATGGCTCTTGACCCAAAGCTACACCACTCAGTCACTAACACCCTCCGAGTCCTCCCAGACCTCTACACCTGGGTCCAGGCAGCTGCCTCCTCAGCTGGGAGCAAGCTCCTTAGGGTGGGGCAACTGGGAGTCCAGAGCTGGGGCTATGGCTTTGCCCCAGGCTGATGCCCTATGGAGGGGTGCTCCACCCGAGAGAGATGGCGTCTATGGTGTGGGAGAAGAACTCAGCCCAGAGATCCTGGCAGCTGTCCTTTAGCTTTTTCCCCAGAGCCGCAAACCCCAGACTCTACTCACGTGGCTTTAGTCCACTTTGCCCTCCCCCTGCCCGACGCCAGGGTGAGTGGCGGTGTACAAGATTTTGTGCATTGGCCCTTTGAGAGGGTTCCTAGGTCTCTAGCCATCTCTCCCTGGTGGGCAGAATCCCTGCTAATTTTCATAGCCAGATTTTATATGGGCCCCTCTTCCCAGCTCTGTTCCTCAGGGCTGAGGAACCCAGCTTGAGACTGAGACTCCACTCTTCTCAAGAGGAGCCTTTGCACTGAGATCAGCCTCTGGAATTTCAGCCACCGCAGTGGGAGTGGGACCAGCTCTTTTCGTGTCTCCATCCTTCACACCAGTCTCAATAGGGCTTCTTCTGCAAATCCTTGGTGATAAGACTTCTCTTCAGCCAGTCTTCGGTTGGTTATTCATGTTAATTGCTCTATATTTTAACTGTAATTCCACTTTGGTCCTGGGAGCTGAGTGCCGGTTCCACCTATTCCACAGACATCTTGGATCCCCACCCCTCTTTTTAAAGATTGTATTTATTTAGCCCTGGCTGGTGTAGCTCAGTGGATTGAGCGCAGGCTTGTGAACCAAACAACCACGGTTCGATTCCCAATCAGGGCACATGCCTGGGTTGCAGGCCAGTTCCCGGCAGGGGACGCATGAAAGGCAACCATACATTGATATTTCTCTCCCTCTCTCCTTACCTTCCCCTCTAAAGATAAATAAATAAAATCTTAAAAAAAATAAAGATTTTATTTATTTAAGTGAGGGGAAAAGAGAGGGAAAGAAACATGGATAGCTTGCCTGTCCCAGGCCCAGCCTGGGCACCTGCCCCACAACCTAGGCATGTGCCCTGACTGGGAATCAAACCAGAAACCTTTTGGTTTGCAGGACAACACCCAACCCACTGAGCTACCCCAGTCAGGGCTGTTTATTTTCTTTTTAAGCAGTGATCTCTGCTTTTCCGCTATTGTAGTTGTAATTAGAAAATTTAATTCATCCCTATCCCTTAAAGTAACTTAACAGGAACCCTATAATTAGCTTTGATAATTGTCTATCAGGCATGGCATTTGCAAAAAAGATAAATTAGTTTTCTTTTGAGCATTACATAATATAAATATTTTTGCTCATTATAAAGATAGATTTTATTGGGTTGGCCAAAAAGTCTGTATGTTTTTTTCTGTAAAATAAAAGATATATTTTTCATTTTCACCAGACTTTATTGCTTTGGATATTTTGAGTCTGTCAGCTATCTCCCTCTATTGGCTTCTAGTGGGCAGAAGCCAGGGGTACTGCTAAACATCTTCCAATGCATAAGACAGCCCCACAGCAAGGAATTATTTGGCCAAAATGTCAATAATACCAAGAAACTTCACAAACCACTTTTGACACATTAAATCAGTTATAGCACCTTCTCCATACACTGCACAAACCCTTTTGGGGGGATTTCAATGGCGTTTTTACCTTTCTTGCAATAATAAAGCATACATAATACACCAAAAATGTTGTGTATCTTCTTTATTCTACAATAATAAAATGGCTGCACCAAAATTCACCAATTCTAATCAGTTTCTTTGTAAATGCACACTGATATGACAGGAGTCACAATACAATCTAACAAAATTGTATCAAATTAAGTTAAAGACAATAAATACTACTAGAGCCATCATATGAAAAAAACTAAATGAGCTTCCTGGCCAACTCAATTAAGTATCTGAGAATGGAAATCCTATCTCAAAATTTTCTCTGGTTAAGATGACACTACTAAAAATGTTGAGTGAACATAAACCAACTGAGAAAGTGATTTAATTAAAGGAATAGAAGCTAGATTTAAATCTGAATTTTAGCTATGGATGGCATAAAACAAAAAACAAAAAACAACAACAACAACAACAACAACAACAACAAAAACCCCCAGCCACTGGATAGAAAATGAATTGCCAGGCATTTGGCCTACTCTGTCTTAGGACCACGATTCCTATTTGTTTTGAAGTGAATAGATTCGGCTTTGACTAAGGTATCTAGGAACATAGAAGGTCTGTGCACACCTTGTGCAGTGCTGGTATACTTAACCAAAAATGGGTACAAGAAAAACGTCCAAATATATTTACCTCTATGAGAGAAAGCAATGCACTATAATTAAAGAGAGACTCCTGAGGAATATAATGATGAAATCAAATAATTTATGTGGTTACTCGAAAAAGAATCTTTAAACCTTCAGAAGCACAGGCCCTCCTGACCTTGTGTTCTATTGGATTTGTCTGACAACAAGAGGTGAAAGAATTCTGTGGCTCCATTGTCTCGATGGGGGGATCTAAGAAAACACTGGCAGGACTCATCAGAGAGGTTTATGAGCCTTCAATTCAAAGAGATTAAAAGGAAAATCTACAGAGATTCTTTCACACTGAAGAATAACATTAAATAACTATCAGCAGCTTGGTTCAGTAAAGCTTACTAGAGCTCTCGCTGGGTCATTCACAACTTTCTAAAAGGGGAAAGGTTTTTTTTTTTCAGCTCCATTTGGAAATCAATAAATATTTCTTACTTCTTACAAGACAATGGAATTCCAGTCCTTTTAAACTTCCTCTTAATGATACTAAAATTTCTAAAACAACTCTTTGTTTGCTGCCTAAATAATTATACTTCCTAATCCCAGGAAACTTTTTCTAACTGTAGCTACAATTCAAATAAGTAAGTATAAATAAATAAATAACAGCAACAAAAAGCTACAGAGGACAGGAATTTAACTTTATTTATTATGGCTGAGGCATCTAGAAGTATCAATCAACCTATGGACCACAAGTCTGAGTCCATCTGCAGCGGTGTCCCCCGTGTTCCCGTGCACTGATGCCATGTCGCTCAAGTGACCAAGTCCCCAGAATGCTCTCATCGAGCAAGTCGTCCACTGCATCCATCTCTATGCCACTTAAGATATTTAAAGTTTATTTCGAACTTAAAGAAGTCATCTATGCATGTTAAAAGCAAACAGTGTGTTCCTTTACGTCTTCGTATCTTGCTGTTGAAAAACCAAGTAACAATTCTAAACAATCACTTCATCCTTAAAAAATCATTTCACTACATGATTCAATTTTTCACATCAGAAATGGCTCGAAGGAAATCAGTTTTCTTGTCCTTAACAGTCTCTGTCCTTAGAACAGCCTCTACTTTGATAAGAGATTCAGAATCAGCCAACGTTTAACTGGAAACTTGCTCATTAACTTATAAAGCTCTATAATCCTTTCCCAGACAGCGTCACAACTGCATGGCTTTCTATATCAAAGAAAAATTACAAATTTGGAGTTCATTTATGGACTCGAAGAACTGCCTAAAGCAGTTCTCATGAAATGTACCGAATAAAACCCAGACTGCATTTCACGTTTCTCTACACAACAGGTAGAACAGCAGCAGATGTAGGCCTGGCCTCTCACTCTGACCCTCGAATATTCCTCATTCTTGACTATTTGGAACTAAAATAGTAGTGGTACATACCTATTCAAAATTTGGCTGCCTAATACAACGAGTAGGAGTCAGAGAATGAGGCCTTGGCCAGGTAGTTCAGCTGGTTAGAGCTTTCTTCGCAATATGCCAAGGTTTCAGTTTCAATCCCTGGTCAGGGCACATACAAGAATCAGCCCATGAATGCATTAAATGGAACAGTAAATTGATGTCTCTCTCCCCACTGCCACTTCTTCTCTCTCAAATCAGTAAGTACAAAAAAAAAAAGAGTCATAGAATAGCTTTGAATTCCCCCTCTGTACTAGCTATACAACCTTAGTCAAATTAGTTAACCCCTCTGAGCTTCAGATTCTTTCTCTGGAAAATATTCTTTCTTCCTTACAAGGTTGTTAAACAATGATTAAAAGACAATGAGCACAGTTCCAGTACTCAGTAAACAGCAGCTACTTTAACTCTTATTATTCCACGATGTCTGTGTTGACCTGTCTGCACCATCACTGCTGGGGAAAGGGCAGGAAAACAGCAGCTCTTGATTGTCAATGTGAAGTTCGAGGTACTTTGCTATTGTCAGTCCCATTAAATTTGATCCATTACTCTCAAAACCATATCAATATAATTACCTTCCAAAGTATCAAACAGAACTGAGAGTTGGGAAACAGAAAAAGTTAAAAGTAATTAATTTGTGGACTGAGTTCAGAGGTAGAAGTGACGGGGGGGGGGGGTTAGAATGTCAGAGAAGCTTTTCTGGCGGTTTGGGGAGGGAGACAGGCGGACTGGAGTTGGCACCTGAATAAAGAATACTGCGAAGAATCAGAATGGGCGGGGGTTCTGAGTAATGAGAAACAGCATAAGCAGGTGTGTTTGGGAGCCCCTAAAGTGCCCAGAGGAGAAGGTTTACATTAGTTTTGTGATTGGTGATAAGGTTAGAAAAAGTAATTAGGGACAAACTTAAAATCTTCTGTCCTATTTAAATTCAGGCAAACAGGTAAAGGTGAGGTGGGGGAGGGAGTGGTTAGAAAAGTTATCAGAAAAATAATAAAGCTAAACCAATCAAAATGTAAGACTGTGGGAGAAGGCCAATTAGCAGCCAAGAAAATGGGCTGGCACCGTCTTGGTTTGGACCCACTGACTTCAGTCGGGTCGAGTGCCCCAACAGACACTGGGAGAGAGGCTACGGCTGGAGGCACCCTCTTCCTAAAGTCCTATGTTTCCTCTGTTATTAAGTCAGAAACCCCTTATGTCCTCATATACCAGAATTATGATCATGATCTTGCCCATAGGTTTCTATAGCATTATTTGAAACTAGCCAAATTCTAGCCAAAATCATTGAGAAATGATCTTAAAGTATGTTTTCATGGCAAAAACAGTTATTTGCATTTAAGTAGAAGTAACAAATAATGTGGGTAGTCACCTCCTTGTGACAAACAGAATGGAGCAGGAGAACCCTCACAAAGTTTCGTCTGTGCTCTCTCCTCCCTGTGAAGAAAATGCCAGTGCCTAACTGTCTAGATGGGTTTTCTGCATCGTTTCACGTATTTACTTTTCCCAGAAATAGTCACATACACACATAACTAGCCCCTGAGGCTTATCTTCAAGTTTTACCTCAAGCACATTTTTATAGTCAATTTTCAAATTCCTAAAATCAAAGGGAAACACTGATATGACCATAAAAGGAAACCCTAATCTGACCACAACAAATATTTTGTAAGGGTCAGTTTTAGCACACAATTTACACAAATATCTTTCCTAACAGTTAAATTTATATTATCTACATTTGCAAGTATTATTTCCCTTCTTATAGAAGTAATAAGTTTTTAGCTTTAACTTGCTTTTCAGAAAGGATTCTTATTTTGAGCTTAAGAAATTACATATTGATTCAGCTATCAGACATAAATGTTGGCATTTTAAGATGTGTTCCTCATCTGGTCCAGGGGAAATCTGCCTACCTCCCGTTCTCAGATATTTCTATTAAACAGATGAGGTGAACTGTATAATACAACACCAGAAATGACCTGTTCTGTCTAGCTGAGTATCTCTGAGTAAAGTCGTACTAACTTTACAATGTCTAGCCCAAACTCCTGAGCCGGGCTGTTTTTGGTATCTAAGTACTTGGCCAATTATTTAGAGTGGAGGCTCCATGTTACTAAAATAATTTACTAACAGAAAACCAAGATACATCTTAACACAAAATAACGTACCACCAAGGATTCCCAAACACAATCCCCTTAGTTTTTTTAAAACATTATTTAATTTGACTGACTTCATGTGAAGGTTTGCTCCTCTTCAGGCCTTGAAGAAGTAACCTAACTCATAAGCTGTGTCACACTCTACAGAGCCACTGAGACATCGGAGATGCGTGTGACTGTCAGATTAGAAAGTCATTCAATCATGATCCCTATTATTTTCCCATGATATACTTCTGATGTTTTTGCACGTGCTTAACATATGAGAAAACCCTCTGTAAGATGTGTAAAGGCACCAAAATCTATTCAACAGATACTATTCATGAAAACATTTTATAAATCTCGAAAAGATTTTCCGTAAGTGTTCGTCGGGTTGTCTAAAATGCAAAGCCTAATCTTGAATAACTACATGCCTTTCAAGGGAACATGGGAAGCAGCCTTTGGAAGCATCTTTAGAAACAATAAGGTAAATATGCCAACTGGAACTAATTGATTAAACCCACTAGTTAACACTGCTTTCAAAATGTATATCTAGGAACTGAATATCATCATTTTTTAGATGTGGTATTCTGCAGCCTGGCTAACACTACCCTAAAATGTCAGCTAGAAATATAGAAGTAGAAATGAAGAAAAAATATATATGTACTTTACTTTAGGTTATCTACCCTGGGCTTTTTCTTCATTAGAACTCATTTGATAATTTCTTTTGTGAAGCAAAGAAATATGGATGTCAAGGGCTCCTTTAAATGGTCTTTAGAGAAATAAATAATTGTGGGCAATATTGATGAGGCTTTCCTTACAACTAGGGCACCATGAGCTGTGAAATAGTGATACAAGAATGCATTCAACATCAGCCAATAAAACATCTCCTGCCTCAAATTTATTTTATACTCCCAGTTAATGGAGGGCAGGAAACAAACATATTTAAAGCATACCCTAAGAAAAGAAAGCTCTACAATGAACTATCACTACATGTAAAAAGAATTCTGTATAACAAAGCTACTTGCCTGTCCCCAGGGGGTGACCCAGAAAAAAAGAGTGCTTTGACCTGGTTATAACAAATTCTCTCTCTGGTGGTAACCTATCTTGGTCTTTAACAAATTATCACTCTCAAAGGTTTTCCTTCTATCAAATCTAAATCCTCACTGTTAGAAGTTCAAGTTCATTTCCTTCTTTTGAGGGGCCACTTATTGAAAATGGGTCAAGAAGGAAAAATTAATGTCAAAACAAATGACGATATGAAACTAAGTTTATTATGAGATTTTAAAAATAGCTCTAGTATGAAACTTAAAAACAGCAAGCTATATTCCAGTAAGTGACTTCCATTTCTTATCTAAACAGCAAGCCAATCTCAATTTAAAACTCAAAGAAAGCATTTTCACTATTTGGAGCCTCAGATAACAAAGGAAATATTTAGTACTAAGATCTGAAGTGTTTCTACTGCTAGAATAGCTCAATTCAACCTGCCTGAAAACTTGCAAAGCAATCTCACATTATATAAATCCCAAACAGAAGAAGATCTGCCTATTTATCTGAATCATGCACAACTCTCACTGTATTTGGTTTGTGTAAATTTTATACTGACTTATCAATGACTTAGTCCCCTATGAAACAGCAGGCCACAGTTGCTCCTATTAAAAATTTAAAACCAAAGACTCAAAGCTCAAAAGAAATCCACATTCCAAGGACTTCTCAAAGGCAATGAGAAAGCCTTGAAGATGTTCATTGTTTTTCCAAAATCTCTTTAAACCTTCCTTCATGAAATTTCATGATCCACTTTAACCTCTGCTTCCTATTTTTCTCCACCTCTGGTCTACCCTGCCCTATACCATAGCAAGACAGAATACTTTTTGATTCTTGATCTCTCCCTCTTCTCTCCTAAGACAGCAGGCGTCTTAGTCAGTTTCACAGATAGCTTCTTAACAGAACACAGATGTTTGGGTGGCAAAAATGCAGAGGACAGTGCCAGCACACACCCTACCCTCCTTAGGGTAGAGTTGTGTGGATTATCTTTATCTGAAGCAAATCGGCACCCTACCGAGTCCAGACTGATAAAGACGTGCAAAAGCACCAAGAGACAAAAATCAAGTCCAGTGTAGCTGGCAGCTCTAGAAACACAGATAACTTCCCACACAACACACTCATGTGTATTAGTTTCAACACTTTCGTAGAAACTATGTTATGTGAACGAAGGTTAAAAAGATATATGCATGGATAGAATTCATCCTCAAATGGAACCACCTCTATACTCTTTTGCCAGAAGTGTTACTGGTGTTGAGGTTCTCAGGTTCCTGGCCACTCGGTATTTTCTATTATCAGGCCCAAGTTCCCATGCTGTCCCAGAAGTATAAACACATTTACCAAAGAAATACAACTTTTGAAAGCTCCTCATATATGCACCAAATATAGGCAGGGCAAAATATCCAAGCCTTATTTGAAAATCAATCCCAATTCATTGCAAAGATATACTCGTCAATTTCTTAACATTAAAAAAAGTAAGTTTATCAGTCTTTTAAAAAGTAGAAGGAACTTAGAGCTGATCAGTGTTATGAAAGTCACTGTTGAAAACAAACAGGCCAGTACATGGACAAATAGCTTGTGAAGCCTTTACACACGGAAGTATCAAACACTGTAAGAAATACTTAATTTTACTGGTACAATTCCCTCTGAAAATAAATGTGGATATTCTATATATCTCACCGGCTTTATCCTATAATAGTGTTTTAGAAATTCAGCCTTGACTTCCAGATGAAATGTTCACAATCACAGTCGTAGGAGTTTTAAAATCATTTTGTTAGGTTTGATGGTGTGCCAGCACAGGGCACGGAAGGGCGTTCAACAGTCAACTGCGGAGACGGGGAGCTTTTACCCGCACGCCCGTCAACGCTGAGCCCGGGCACTGCTGCAGAGTGCGGCTGGGTGTTTTCCCCACGGGCTGCAACTGAGTATCGACTCCCCCACTAACATGTATGGCGCATATTGAGGGTTCAGACAGGAGGCTGAGGGACCCCTCTCCCAAGGCCAGTGCTGAAAGACAGCCTATCACTTTGTGTAACCGCAGTCCATGTGTGACAAACCTGACCTACATTTCTCCCTTTTGTTTCTCACAGGAGCTTGTCACTGTTTTTAAGAAGCTATTTTCTGAAATGCATAAAAGAAGTGACTTATAAAACTGCTTGGGAAATGTTCATTCCTAAAATACCATTTATAGCAGTCTTATAAGAACTACTTTATCCAAGAGATAATTATGAAACCTAGCTTAAAACAAGCTCAGAGACCAGAGTGCTTTCTGTTACCTCATATAGTAGCTTCCTTCGGACTGTCATTTATAGCCTTAAAAGCACTCTAATTAAAATTTTAATCGGTACAGAACTAAATTTAATAAAAATAAGTTTTTAAACATATAAAACACAGTAATTAGGGATGTTTAATTAAACATTTTCCATTAGTTATAAAAGTAGCTTTTGCAGCTTCGCAAGAAGCTGTATCTTAGTAGTTCTGTTAACTTCTCAGTGGATACACAGTAATCACTACTAAGAATAGGGCATAATTAAAAACAGTGGTGGGGGGAGTGAAGAAGGCAATAACAACATGGTGCAAATGCTGGAAAAGGCTCCCCGGGGGCGGCCGCAGACTGTGCTCCGGAAAGGTGCCCGTGTGCTGGGGCTCCTCACCACAAGTACCTACCGTGCCGCTGCAGGTCATACTCGTGCTTTGTCTCTTCATTCCCCAGAATTTTCCACGCCTGATCAATTTCGATGAACTTCTGTATACACTCCTCCACTGTTCCTGCTGGCACATCTGCACTTTGTTTATCCGGATGATACTGCCAGTCAAAAATAAGGAGGATGGTGAATACAGGGTTAAGTAGGGGTAGGTTTAAAAACATTGTAAATCTGAGCTTTAGTTAAGAGAGAAGGTAATGAGAAGACAAAACTGAGATGCCAAGGCAACGAGACAACAGCGCTGGGCACAGGAGACAACTTGCCAGGGTAATTAGACCACGGGAGTAGCTGTGACTCCACCAGTGACAAGACCTGTCACAACGTGCAAAGACAGCGTTTTCTGGATAATTTGCTGATGGATGGAATCACTGGTCTCACGGACAATTTACCTACAGAGGGTGACTCACACAAACAGAAATGGGCACCTTCGGACAAGCAGGACCTGACAAAGGAGGAACGCAGCCACGTAGAGAACGAGGCGTCCTCGCATCCAGTGTGCACAGCCACCGCCATGGCCTGAGTGCTAGCCTTTTCTCACGGAACCGGATCGCACAGTCGTACTTAAAGTAGAACACTTTTCATCTTCTAGCTCAGCCCTGAAGATTTTAAAGTTGTAAGTCCCCACATAGCCATTTTTATTGAAAAATGGTTACCGTAGGATGGATTCATAAGAACTTTAAAAAACGCAGTGAGACATACGAATACAAATTAATTCATTAGTAAATCTTCCTTACATGTGTTTACTAAGAAAATTTTAAGAATGTTTTCAATATGCAGTGATTTCTGTACACTATTTGGTCAAAACCAGAAAGTCGTATGTCAATTCAGTTCTCAAATGACAGCATGTGGCTTACTGAAGACCTCTCTTATATTATCCTCCCTCTCCTTTTTACTATCAGTTTTTCCGAAAGAATAAATATGGCGTTTGCTTTTCAGCAGTTTCTCAAAGAAAAAGAAGGGAAAAATTGCCTAAATTCAGAGACATTTCACTTAAATAATCCGGGAACAGCTAGCAGATATTGAGATATGTAATTGTTTGCTCTCAAGTAAATAAGGAACCCCTTGATAGTATTTATCCAGAATTTTCAACCAGCAATTACTCCAAATGGTTTATCTAATATGTTACACAGAACAGATTTTAATTTTAAAAGTTATCTTTGGAATTTCCTTTGAACTAACAGCAGTTTTTTTCCCTTTAGTTCTTACACTTTTTATAAAACAGCCAAGTGGACACATCCACATTTCATGCCACTAATGTGGTTATTTCACATACTCATCAATTAATGATACAATCATTTAAATTCTTTCATTGATTGCTTTACAGACATTAAAAGAACATGAAAAATTTATAAGTACCATGCAATTTATTATCCAAGTTGCAAAAGCCAAAACCCTGCAGTAAGTTGTGGCAAGTAACATGAAATCAAATGACTGCAATTCTCAAGGCAGAATTCAGAAAGTCTGTAAGTTTTTAATCTAATGTTGACTACTGGCTTTCACAGTAATTTGTCTTCATGCTGAACTTCTTCACACTGCCGATGTCCTCAACTAGCAGAGCAAAAGCAGCTGTGATCTCTGGTTGCACAGAAGAACTAATGAACACCGTGGTAGGAGAAAGATTACAGGACAAAGGGAATGAGGCTTCCACTTCCCTTTGGAAACTTCTCTTCCTACGCCAAATTGCTTGGTTATCAACCTTTAAATATTTAAGCTAGTTAATATGATGTTCGAAGAAAAGAAAACTACAGCTTTTTAAAAAATCTCTTTTGGCTATAATTTGCCAAATGAGGCTCACAAAAATTATTCTCATACTGAGATTCAGGCAATCCCTAAAGCTACTATCAAAGTAATATGCCAAAGCCAAAATAGAGTTGGCTACTTTAAATTCCTCTAGATGACCCATTCCTCTAACACTATGTGAAGATCTGTGTAGCATGCTTGCTGTGAATCAATGTTGTTACATGTAACATGCTCAAATGTGCTACTAGTATACATGAAGAGTATATAACATAAATGAATAGTATACATTTTCACACACGTATATGTGAAAACTCAACGTCACTATGTCACAAGCATTGAGTAAGACCCTGGAGAAATCATTCTAACCTAGGAGCTACACAGTAGAAGCAGAGACTGAGAGTGCCTACAGGTAATGTGTCCTAGGCCACCACAGAAGGTCTCCTTGGAACGACGAATAGGACGCACTGGCCCGACCAGGGACCAACTGGACCCAGCAAGCTCTACGAAACCAAGACTGCCCCAAACTGAAGCAGTGCCATGGAGCTGAAGCACAATTCACTCAATCTTGTTCACCAATGTGGTGTTTTCCTGATTAGTATTTTAATTAAGTAGCTCAGCATCTGAGGCTTTTAGGTCAATTCTTTTGTGCTTTTAGAACGCAATACATTTTATTCTGTGACATAGGATTCAATTAAAAAGTGGTGGTTACCGTGAGAAAATAAGTATGTCATTTGGGGTGCTAAAAGCCTCAGCCCACGCTTTTTTGACAGCAAGTTCCAGAACAAAATGAAGGTCTAAAAAACGAAACAAACAAAAACCCCCAAAAAACACATTCTGTGGTAGGCCGATAAAAGCCCCTTTCCCACCCCACCCCAAATATCAGGTCTTAATTCCTGGTATCTGTAAATGTTACCTTATTTGGAAAAAAAGGCTTTTGTAGACATGATTAAGTTAAATATATTGAAATAGAAAACTACCCAGGTGGGATAAATACAAAGTATTCTTCTAAGAAAGAGACAGAAGGAGACTTGAAACACTGAACTTAAAGGCTGGAGTAACCAGGCCACAAGCCAAGGACCGCAGGCAGCACTAGAAGCTGGAAGAGACAAGAAATGGACTCCGCTCTGGAGCTCCTAGAGGAAGTGCAGCCCAGCCAACACTTCGGTTTCAGCTCAGTTATACTGATTTCAAGCTTCCAGCCTCCAGAATTGTGAAAGAATAAATCTCTGTTGTTTTAAGCCACTGAGTCTACAATCATTTATTTCGGCAGCCACAAGAAATTAATAAAGCCTAAAGATGTCTACGGTTTAAAACTGGAATACCACTGACACTACGAGTTTTTTAGATGTTTCATTTACAAGGTCCATTAATAAAATGGTGTCATTGCTATACACATTCTTGATTTTAAAATCTGCAGTGATTCTTTATTGAACATGAGAAACAGAACTGCTAAAACTAGGTTTCAAGATTTTCAAATCCCAAAGTAAATGTTAATTCCTTTCCTGCTACTTCAGTACCTGAGCCCTCCAATGGGAGGCAGGCTCAAGCACTCACCATTATTCAACAAGACCAAAGTCACTTTCCTCTTGTTGTCAAGGCTTATTTTACTCTTGCCCTTCTTTTTCTTTGATCCCCACTAACCAAACCTTCCCACCATTGAGAGCCCAAAGCTATTCCTACTTCTTTCACTCATGGATCAAATGAAAGATAAAATCTAAAGCATTCTGTATTCTAGAAACAGCCACAAGAAGGTAGCATGGACTTCCTTATATTAGAAAAATGCTAGCCCTGGCTGGTGTAGCTCAGTGGGATGAGCACGGGCCTGTGAAGCAAAGGGTCACCGGTTCGCTTCCCAGTCAGGGCACATGCCTGGGTTGCAGGCCAGGTCCCCAGTAGGGGACACATGAGAGGCAACCACACGTTGATGTTTCTTTCCCACTCTTTCTTCTTCCCATCCCCCTTTCTCTAAAAATAAATAAAAAAATATTTAAAAAAAGAAAAGAAAAATGCTGGCAAAATTATATAAACAACAGAGAGTTCTAGAAAAACACTCACTAATTAATCAAACTGAAAATACCCACAGTCTTAACTAACATAATAGGTAGTTACTAAAATCGATGTTGCAAAGTTCATTTATTTTAATTAACTTCTATTTGCTTTCAGTACTAAATTGAAATGCATTTTAGGAATCAGAAAAACAGTCACGTAGAAGCAAATAACTCAAAAGGAAGAAATCAGCAAATCTTGCAACAATTGGAAATGAAAGTTTAAGAACTTACCAGTGACTATAGTGTT
Organism: Carollia perspicillata; assembly: GCA_004027735.1. Classification (NCBI taxonomy): domain Eukaryota; kingdom Metazoa; phylum Chordata; class Mammalia; order Chiroptera; family Phyllostomidae; genus Carollia; species Carollia perspicillata. The sequence goes on along the minus strand of PVKM010009117.1, from coordinate 1,874 downwards.
AAGGAAAAAAAAGAGAAACATTTTGAAATGAACCAAATGGACAATGTGTAAGACTTCTATACTGAAAACAACAAAATACCACTCAGAGAAATCAGAGAAGACCTATACAAATGTAAAGAAATAATGTATTTCTAGATAAAAATATCATGTTAGTATCCTGTAAGCTGATACATAATTTTAATGCTATCAAAATTCCAATGAACTTCTTTGAAGTACACAAGATGATTATGATATTTATACAAATCTAGAACAAGCAAAACAATCTTGAAAAAGAACAAAGTTAAAAGAACCTAGATGACCTATTTCAAGACTTATTAAAGCTATAGTATTCAAGACAGTATTGATATAAATATGTACAAAAAGATCAGTGGAACAGAATAAGGAGTCTAGAAATAGACCGCACATATACGGTCAATTCATTTTTTAAGTATATTTTATTGATTATGTTATTATAGTTGTCCCAATTTTCCCCTCTTTGGCCCCCTCTGCCTGTCACCCCTTTTCCCTCCAGAAATCCCCTCCTCTTAGTTCATGTCCATGGATCGTGCATACAAGTTATTTGGCTTCTCTGTTCCCTATACTATTCTTAACATTCCCCTGTCTACTTTGTACCTACCAATGAGACCTTTTAATCCCTGCACCTTTTCCCCCTCCCAGCTGGTAACCCTGCAAACAATCTCCAAATCTATGGTTCTGTTCCTGTTCTGCTTGCATGCTTAGTTTGTTTGCTTTTTTAAATTCAGTTGTTGATAGTCGTGAATTTGTTGTCATTTTACTGTTCATATTTTTGATCTTTTTTTTTTGTAAATATGTCCCTTTAACATTTCATACAATAAGGGTTTGGTGATGATAAACTCCTTTAAATTTACCTTATGTGGGAAGTACTTTATCTGCCCTTCCATTCGAAATGATAGCTTTGCTGGATAGAGTAATCTAGGTTGTAGGTTCTTGCTTTTCATCACTTTAAATACTTCTTGCCAGTCCCTTCTGGCCTGCAAAGTTTCTTTTGAGAAATCCGCTGAGAGTCTTATGGGAACTCCTTTGTAGGTAACTATCTGCTTTTCTCTTGCTGCTTTTAAGATTTTCTCTTTATCTTTCACATTTAGCATTTTAATTATGATGCATCTTGATGTGGTCCTCTTTGAGTCCAACTTGTTTGGGACTCTGTCCTGGACTTGTATGTCTGTTTACTTTGTCATATTAAGGAAGTTTCTTCCATTAATTTTTCAAGTAAATTTTTAATTTCTTGCTCTTCTTCTTCTCCTTCTGACATCCCTATGATTCGGATGTTGGCATATTTGGAGATGTCCCAGAGTCTTCTTATACTATCCTTATTTTTTTAACTCTTGTTCCTTCTTCCTGTTGTGATTGAATGTTTATTTCTTCCTTATGTTCCAAACTGTTGATTTCAACCCCGGCTTCCTTCCCTTCACCATTGGTTCCCTATAGTTTTTTCTTTATTTCACTTAGTGTAACCTTCATTTCTTCCTTTATGTTGTGGCTGTACTCAACAAGTTACTGAGCATCCTGATTACCACTGTTTTGAACTTTGCATCTGATAGGTTGTCTGTCTCCATTTTGTTCTTTTTCTGGGGTTTTGTTCCGTACTTTCATATGGGCCATATTTCTTTGTCTCTTCAATTTGGCAGCCTCCCTGTGTTTGTTTCTGTTTATAGGTAGAGCTGCTTTGACTCCCTGTAAAAAGCACCTGTAAATTGTGTGGGGCAAAGCCTTAGGTAATCACCAGGGTTGGGCAACCTGATTCATGGCTTTGTGGCTTTGTATGGAGAGAGGGCTCGGAGAGGGGACTGTGCCACTGCCTGGCTTTTGGGAGTTTGCCCGGCACTCACCCCTTTTCTGGTCACCTCACCCAC